>WAAB01000771.1:0-13646 GCA_013389865.1 Piaya cayana
AAACCCAAAACCCAAAAAACAAACCATACATGGACAGTTTTTGCACTCACAACCAAACTAGACAGTTAACATTCTTGGGGTAGGTATCCCCTAGTCTTAGTTGTAACCCCACCATCAGATGGTCTAATACCAAGATGTGGTTGGTATTTCAGCTGATCTGGCATACTTGGACAATATTTTGCGAAGGCTTATTATATCCACAGCCATAAACCTGACAATCTATAAGAATTTCTGCAACTTTCTATTTTTTAGCCTTCCTGGCTGTTTAAAATATCTATACTCTGGTGCTTCTACTGACTATTTTTGCAATTCTTAACTAATGTGAACTCTTAGCATTATAAAAAGTAATTAGCAAATAGCATATCATATTGTTTGAGCAGTGAGTCACTTACAATCCTACTGTTTCTCTTCACTCCTACACCTTAGGAGTCTCTTAACTCAGCTCGTCTCAGCACTTTTCTCTAGCAAACAGCAATGTGCTTCTCTTCAGACCTCATATTAAAGAAAGTAATGGGATGCTAACACACACCAGGGAGATTTTCACATGTTGCCTGTAGCTTTTCCAGTCCAATCTAGTCTTCATTTCAACTCCTACTGCCTTTTCTTCCTTTGCTGGATAGCCTGTGTCTCACCACCCTAAATATGTGAACTGTTTTTCTCTTGTGTACATAGCAAACTTGAGTGATACATCTTCATTTTGAGGCCTTTCTGGCATAATCCATCCATCTACCTATCATGTCTTTCACGGCACAGAGCCACAGTGCCTGCACTCATCCAGTGATTGGTGCTGACTGTGACTGATGCTTAATATATTTAAACAAGCTTTGTTCTCTGCTACAAAGTCACCTTGTTGTCCTCTATCTTTCCCCTTACTTTTTTATCTTCTGGGATGCCAATAAATAACATAGTTCTTGCTTTTCCAATATAATTTCATTATTTCCTTGTTGCCTCTGTTTTCCCTTCTATTATTCTTCAATTGTGTATTTTGAGGGGGTTAACAGTCACTTGTGTGTGTTGGTAGAGCCCTCTTCTTCAGCCAGCTGCAAGACAAATTACTACCACTGCTACTATTAATAATAATTGTCTTATTTCCTTTTTTTGATCTCATTTCTTATTGTCCTTTTTCATATGCTAGATACGGGAGAATAAAGTAGGGGATTTAGAAAATATGAAGTGCCAAATTGCAAAACACAGATACGCACAATATCCAGGTATGTAATTCCATTTGGGCTTCTGTAAATTCTGTAGGTGTTTTTGAACGTCTCTCCAACAGGCACTGACCTATCTTTGTGCTTTCAGCATGCATGTTAGGAAGTGCATGGGGACTGCACAATAAAATTAAACAGACCTAAAATACTGGGAGAACAGAAGACAGCCAAAAGCTGCTGAGCCAGGCTATACCTTACTGAACAGCTATTTTCCTCTTTGTTCCTTTTTGTTTCATACAGTTTTCTAACTCCTGATTACTGACTTAAGGTACAGAGGGTTAAGTTAATAGTAAATCTGAAGATATCTGAAAACTTTCTTTCCTTTTACATAACATACACATTTCGTAGTATGCCTCTTCCTCTCAAGCTAGAGTTCAGGTGTTGGACGCACCTCACCTGATGCAGGTGCTGTGTGGCTGGAAAAGCTGCAACACAGAGGGAGCCATAGCTGTAACAGGTCTTCTGCCTTTGGCATGGAAGGGCAGCAACTCTTCCCTTCCATCCTCTCTTAGATCAGTGAGTTTGGGATCGTTCTTGCCCCAGGTGCAACTCCTTCTCTCCCAGGTGGTGCAGGCTAAGGGACTGAGTAGCAGTCAGGCTCAGGGATGGAGCAATATGCTCAAGCACCAGTCATGAGTTTGATTTTGATTTCCTTGGCAGCCTCGGACCCCAGCACTAGGAGAGCAGGAGGTGAGCAGTGTTGCAGGCAGGCAGCAGGCTCACCTGTGCTGCAGCAAGCCCAGCCCAAGCTGCAGGACTGGCAGCAGGAGAAGGACATGGCAGAGAAGCCAGAAACCCAAAGGGCAGCCAGCAAGCAGCAGTGCCAACCCAACTGCTCAGGGAGGCAAAGCTGGAACTGTCAGGATTGGGGCCAAAGCCAGTGGGCATCTTCACTGGAGAAAGAGGGAATCAGAAACAATATGATTTTATGTTAACTGTGCAAAGACTTGGCAGAAAAAAATCATTCCCTTGTTAGCAAAGGCTTGAGTTTGCATGTGAAGGGGTAATTTTCCACTGCCTTTGGTGCTGAGCAGTAAAATGACTGGCTGGTTTGTGTTGGCAGATCATAAGGACAACTAAGGAGGGTCAGCAAAGATTGTAAAATGATCGTATTATTCAGTTTATAAATGGAAAAGTATGCAGCAGAGCCTAAGCATATCACTTAATGCTGTTGCCCTTAAATGCATTTAGTAGCAGCTGAATAGATCAGCACAGGACAAGTTATGTATAATATGTAAAGTTCAATTTCCATGCATTGTTTAACTTTCTAAATTCACTTTTCACTTCTTCCTAATTCACTGTTCCACCCACTGCTTAATTTAATTCCCATGCACATAACACTGGCATACAGCATCATTGTACCAGAGGCTAGCAGAAAGATCACATAGAGGTCAGGTGAATGTTTGAAAAACATAACAAATTACAGAGAATGCTAATTGCTTTATTACAGTTTTTATCGTCTTGCTTATAAAAGGAATAACTTTTCAAGTGATTGTTAATCATTTTGAATGTTTGTAGGTTTGTTTGGGTTTGGTTTTTTTTTGGAGTAAAATAGCTGGCTTCATGGTAGGAAAAAAAATCATAATCTCTGCATGTCCTTGTGGAATGTCAGTGTTTTCTCAGTGACAAGCAGAGTAATTAAAACTGGGAAAGGAACTGCAGGTAAATTATTTGCACTGCGTCATATGCAAATATTGTCTTTTGGGGGGCTTGAGCTATCATGAGTTTGGGGTCTGCCGGAAATCTGGTTCGTATGCTTCTGTTAAGGATGGTGATGGTCTGGGTATGTGTGTAAGAGACAGACATATTAAGAGAATACATGATGGATGGATTTGGAGGGGGGATGTTCAGGAGTTTGGGTGTTTTTTCAAACTTCAGGAAAACATAAATTCAAGCATTTTTAGGTATTTAGATATAAAGATACAGTTTCCTAGTTCAGAAGTTATCTGCCATATTTCTCACCCCAAGGTATTCTGACACAAATAGAAAAATGGAAGAATAGTGAATACTACCATGGACCTTTTAACAAAATATGTAAACTAGTTAATGACTGCTAATGTAAAAGTTTTACATTGGTAATAGTAAAACATTTGACTAATACTTGGAGTGAGTAGGTTTGCACCATGGTTTGAGTGTGCAGGAGAGATTGTAAAATACGTATTTCAAAATTTTGCTTTAGTTCCATATCTGCCATAAAAAGAGAGATTTTTGTTTGTTTGTCTTAGCTATGACTTGTGTCTTTATGTATTTGCATTGGTTAGATGTGTGTATAGCAGAATGTCTCTGAGTTTCTTGGCGTTTATGACAGCATGGTAGCATGATACTGATGGTAACCAAAGACAGGAAGTATTCTCCCCTTAATTTAGTTTTCTGCAGGCAGGCAGCCATATATCTTCCCTCCCTTGTAAGCCAGATAGGTCTTGGGGACACCAAGGCAGCCAAAGCTGAGAGTCATCAGGGGGTGACTAAGGTCCCCACGTGCTTCCCTTATCAGGAGTGTATAGCAGCTCATAAACTTTCAAAGCAAATAAGCATTGTCCCAGGGTTGTTCATTGTAGGTCTGCACTGTCTCTGGGGGAATGCATTGCCCAAGAGGCTCCTCTCTGTGATACACCATCCCATACATCAGCACGAGAGCATCATACATTACCCGAGTGAGCTGTAGTTCTCACACTGCATTACACCAATCCATCACCAAAGCAAGATGTTGCTCTAATGATATATTAGTGTAATAATCTGAGCAAGGCAGACCAATGATATATTACTCAAAAGATGGCACCATTTAGGGAAGCAAGGTTCCAGGAAGATATTCAGTATAATTACAGGCTGCTGGCTGACTTTTACCAGCAAGAAAGTCAGCCAATGTACCCAGTGTATAATGGGAGCTGCTTTACTAGCTTGGGTTGGAAATGCCAGTATTGAACTAGGCTTTCTGTTAGTATAGCAGTATATGTTTACTCTTCCCTAGCTGCAGTGACTAGTTTTTAATTTGCCCAGGTCATTTTGGTGGAAAAAAATCAGTTCCTCTAGGGGATGCCCTGAGTACCTCAAAGTAATTTTAGGTCCATGTTTCTATTTCTGCTATTTTCTACATGTAATTTCTCAGTTTTATAATTTACATTGCATCAATGATGAATATTACTTGTAACCCATCCTCAGAAACAGCCTTCATTTGTTTTATTTTCATTCTGTGTTGTGGCACTTTGGAATCTTCCTGGTGCAATGTCATTCCAGTCAGTAAATATGAGCAGAGAGTAACTTTGTCCTCTGAATTTTTCATTGGTTAGAAGTCTCCTCTTTATGGGAAGAAAACTGCTTGCCAAATATTTTATATCTATAATGAGCACTATACTTTTGCAAAGCACAATTTACCTTGTTAAACCCTAACTTTCTGAATCACTACTCATCTTGACTTTTTACAGCAGCAAATTAATCACATTTCATGAGAATAAAATTAAAGCATTCAAATAAAAAAAAATGTAGGTTGTAGAAAATTTAGAAACAGACATTATAGAGTGAACAATACTTCTTTTTATCTCTGACTTCTGTGAGTCAGTGAACAACATTTCTGACATGGACATAGGCTTATAGGCTTTGGCATACCACAGAGCAAGGAGAAAAATAGAGCTGAGGCATCACCTTTCAAATGAAAGGGAATAAAATAATGAAATAGTCTGGGGGTGGTTTTAGTTCCTTTGATTCTGAAAGTTTTTTTTCAAATAAATGCATTAACTTACGTTTAACATTACAATATCTATAACAATAATTAATATCACTAGTGGTTCTTCTATCCAAGGTCTCAAACTGACTTTACAGGAAATTAATCTCATGATGTTGTAAGTATTAATACCATCCTTTATACAGATGAGATCTGAAGGAAAAAATGGCCTAATTGGC
The DNA here is from genome assembly GCA_013389865.1 of Piaya cayana. NCBI lineage: Eukaryota > Metazoa > Chordata > Aves > Cuculiformes > Coccyzidae > Piaya > Piaya cayana. The sequence continues at coordinate 5,106 of WAAB01000771.1, forward strand.
TGAACTAAATCTATTAAAACAAATGGAATGTAGGATCTGTGATTTTGAATTGGGTTTTAGTGACTCAAACAGGTTCACAGAGCAGAAACGTGGCCAACGGGACATCGTTCATCCAGCCTTAAAACCCATGATACCCGTCTCTGATATGTCCATCCTTTCCTCTAGCCAACCTCTGCATTGGAATCTGGTGCAGCACAACATATTACTTGTACAATGGTGGGTGGAAAGAATATAAATTTGTCACTGTGGGAAAGAAAGGTAGTGCTCTGTAGGAAAGAAGTAGCCTTTGGGAAGCTTGAAAGTAAGAACTTGGGCTTTGTGTAACATCAAGAATATATTGCACCTGATGCACAAATATTTTTCTCGGAAGTAATGCCCTTGACTCTTTTTCTGTGAAAAACACTTCAGTGAATGATTCATCTTGTAGTTTCCTAGCAGTTACACTGTATACAGCAAAATATGATCTAAAATAAATAAATCTGATGTACCATAAAGCATAGATACAGTCTTCCTTTTCATAGTGAAATCACAGACTTTTTGAACCATGAATATGATTTCAAGTTGATTTCGTATCACTGGATCCTTTGCACAAATAGCACATTGCAACATGTGTCAGATCAACATGCTCTGCCCTTGGGGGTTATTTGTTACTTACTTTATCATTTTCATTTGTATTTTTGCACTGCAGTAAATAAATAGGTGTCTACAAAAAAAAAAAATCTTGGGAAGAGAAAAGCTGGGGCTACTAGCCCCAGGATATACTGGGGATATACTGTAACGAACAGTTAAAAGGCTACATTTGGTCATCATGGTTAAGGGGCTGAACCTAGGCCATGATTTATAATAATTTGTAATACTAATATATGAGATATACATCAACAGCACAGGAATCTCCAGTTTTGGCTGGAAACCTTCACTTTTCTAGATCACTTTACTCTAAGTACAATACATCTCTGTATCATTAGTGCTTCTAGATTATCAATTCTATCAGTTGCATGCTACAGTTTTTCTACTTTCAGGTTCTCATTCTTAATCTCACATTGATTAAGCATTTGCGGCTGTTTACAGCATGCAAAACAAGTGAAAAATGTTATGTCAAAATTTACCTCTCCTTTAGGCTTTGTTTAGGGTCAAATACCTTTGCAAAGTAGCAAAGCCCATCTTTCACCAAAAAAAACCCCCTCACTTATACTGTATTAAATACAAAGCAGCCACTAAAAGAAGGTGAATGAAATGAGGTTGGATTTTCTTTCAGCTGTTGATTTCGTTTTACACCAGATGAAAAATGAAGAATTTAAGGTAGCACAAACACGACCAGGCAGATTTTTTTGTACATTCTCAAGTGACTGCAAAATCCTCCAAAATTTGACCCAGTCTGGTGAAAACATGTTAGTTTGAGCTTGAAACAGCTACCAGGGGTAGTCAATTCAAATTCAGTTGTTTGGCACTAATGAAAGTGGACTTCCAAGAAATATAAACAACCAGCAGAAAATGAAACTGTCTCTCATAGCTCAAGCTGTCCACAAGGAAAACCAATAGCCTCCAACATCCAGTTGTTAACATTTTTACCTCAAAGAGACTACAGAGATGTTTCCAAATGACAGCTAAGAGGCCAAGGAGCAGAGGTAAGGACTTAGCTCTGCTGTTAGTTACTCTGTCTTATTATAAGGTCATGCAAACTTCTGGACAAATTTTGCCTTCAGGTGGTGAACAGATCAGCAAAAAAAAAGGTTGGAGAGCTAAGGATGCTCAGGCCTTGTTTAGTGGGGTTTTGTTTACTTACTTTTTCCCTCCAGATACTCTCTGAGCATTGGCTGAAGGAATGAGGTTGGTAACATATATATAACACCACTAAGAAGAAAATTTCCATTATTTTGCTGAAATTTTGGTAGAAACCAGAAAGGTGGACAAGCTGGCATTCCTGGCTGAGCAGACGTCCAGCTCTCCACACTGCCCAGCTGATGGGTTCCCAGCTAGCAATCTGCCTCCTTCCACTCTGATAGATGAGCTTCCTAGCTGGGGAAGTAAATGGGATTTGTACACAGTCCAGCATAACAAGACTTATTCAATCTGAAAATAAATCACATCATTACGTAAACAGTCATAAAGCCTTCCAGAAACCAAGCAGGTCCTTGAGGAGACATTCTCTGCAATGTCTTTCCATTAAATGTGTGTTTTGCAGTAATGAATAGTCTACTTAACAATGAATGCAAAAAAAAAAAGCCCTCGATAATCAATAACAGGTTCCTTTGAGATCTGTTGCAACATCACATGATACTCCTCCAGCACTGTCTCTGCTGTGGTGAAACTGCTGCAGGACACCCAATGATATGTCCCTCGGGAAAAGGAGTAGTTAACTTGGAAATTTATATAGATCACTGCCTGACAAAACACCCATAACCATTTAACTTTACAGCGTTAAAGTTAGTTTCTATATAAGCATATATATATATAGATGTAGATATGTAGCTATATACAAGGTATGTATATATATATATATTTAGATAGATAGATAGATAGATAGATAGATAGATAGATAGATAGATAGATAGATGCATGCATGCATGCATGCATGCATGCATGCATGTATATATATCACAAGCATGTTCTCTCTGTTGTCTTGCATGGTGTGCAATATTTCCCTCTGGGCTAAACCACCAAGCAAGGAACACTGACACCAGCTTTTCAGGACAGGTGGCTTGGAATTTTGTGACAAATGTAGGAATTTTACTAAAAATGGCAACTATGACCCTCAGCTTCTCCATTCTTTGACTTACAAACACGTAATACATCCTGTTGCTACAGCCACATAAAGCCTGTCACTGAAATGGGTTTTGCCTTTAGGTGTTAATGTGTGAAAGATTCGCACTATTATTTAGGTCACATAGTCATAAACAAACATCTTATTTACATATAATTAACGAATTTATTTCCATAAGATTCATAAAATATTATTTTTTTTATATTTTTCCTCAATAAAAAGCAGATTTTAGACGTCCAGAATTCAACAAATGAGAGATGCTGTGTATCAATAGGTATGAGAACCAGCAGACTGAAAGGGCCTCTCTTATACCAGATACCTGGTGAACTGAAATAAAACAGGAAATAAAATAGGAACAAGGAATACAATATGTAGAGTTTTAAAATATTTGTACATCCTTTTTTATATAACATTTCACAGAATCACAGAATCACTGAATTTATTTTTTATACCATGTTTTCTAAGTCTGATTCATCAGGAAACAGCAGACTTGAAAAATGGAATTGTGCTGTATCTGAAAAAGTTATTTTTGGTAATTTTACATATTTCTGAAATGCTTCAATTATAATTTGATTTTGGTCTTTTGAGCTCATGGTATCAAAGCTGGTTGGAGCTATAGTTGGAAATAGGTAAAACACAGCACCAGTAACGTGGTAAGGCAGTCTAAAATGATGGTCTGAAAAATATCCTATACATACAGTATATATAACCACAAAAGATTTTACTAAAAACCCAAGTCCTTAGGATGGCAGAAGAAGTATTTAATGGGCAAAAGAAACAAATAAATCAATGTATTTTCCAATTCTTTTTTTTCAGACTGATTTTCCTGACAGGCAATTACCAGTCATATGGGAAGGCAAGGAGGGTTTGGCTGGAGCATCCAGAGAGCTGCCTACTGGAGCCTTTCTCATGAACTATTTTTTTAATCATATTTTCTCCCTAATGATGCTACAGGGAGGCAGTTTTTCAATACACCACCTTATGAATTTCAGGTCTTAGTTTCAGACCATTTAAGGGGCAAGGGAGGAGGGGGAGAAGTGACCCAAATGTGAACAGTGAGACTGATGCAAAACTTAATGAGAAGTGTATGCCCTGTCATGTTGTGAAGATATTAATCTGGTTTGTGTTTATGCTTATCAAGCTAGTATCTTACTCACAAAGAAGCAAAACTGCACTCTATTTTATAAAAGAAAAAACTTGGGACAATTTATATATCTCTCTGTTAAAGGTAAGAAATGCTAAAGCAAAAAATTACTTATGCCTCCACATTTCTTTTTCTATTATGCCCTGGTTCTCTTAAGCAAAGATTAATGCTTTATTGGCTTAGGAACTGCTTATAACGGAATTAAACACTCTAATTTAACAAGATAGAAGTGAGTATGTTAGGTGCAGTCTTTGTTGCTACAGGCCATGTCTTCTTTCTCCTGTACTCACCACTGCCCAAAAGTTAATTTTCTATAGCTGCAGTTACTTCATTCTTTTCAGAACCAATTTCTACATCTGCTGGTTTAAGAAAGAAATTTGACCAGTTTTATGAAAATGCCCTGCAGACAGGTGATGAACACTGGGTTGACTTGCTGGAAGAGTTATCTGTTGGCTCTGGATTTTGCATCTCCATCCGTGATTAACAGCAGAAAAGCGGTACCACAGCAGGTGGCACAAACCCACACCCCACCAGGAGGTATGAGTATTGCAGAACAGGTCTGTGTTTGAACCATGCAAAGCTTTCAAACCTTGTGTCACACTGATTACAGAAACACAGGGCAGGTGTGGGTCTCACCTGGCTGAAGCGGCATCTGATGGTGCTGAACAGCTGCCCACACAGCCCACAGTGTTTACAGTTTGATTTAAAGGCAGGATCCATGGCCCTAGGCAGGCCCATTGGTGGGCCAGATGATCTGGTTATGATGATTGCTTCATGAAGAAACTTGAATCACTTGTCTGTGTTAAATAGTTGAGCTATTCTTCTGACTTTTATCATTTGCCAGCTGCTGATAATAAAACCTTCTGTGTTTGAGAAGCTGTGGGTGAGGAAGGCTGCGAGAGGCCAAGAGAGAAGTCCATTGCCTTGCCTGTCTTACCTGCACATTAGTTGCAAAGCTTGAAGCAGTGTTGCAAAGTTACCTTGTTATTAGAAAATGTATTGTCCACTGGTAGCATCATCCTCGTCCCACTTGGAGGACTCGCTTATACACCCTCAGCTGACGTCCTACTACTCCCCTCAGCTCTATGCCAGCAGGCTCTGCAGTTTTAGTCCTATTTTAATAAAGTACGAATTGTTAAATAAAAATATATGCCTGCATGTTGTTACACCAGCAGGTGCTGAGCCCCATTTCATAGCAGAAACCTCACTTCTCGTGTCAGCATCTCTTTGCCATCTGAAATATGCAAGTGCATATGAATTTCAAAGTACTTGTAGGTTTTTTCAATCAATGAAAGAGAAAAGGTTTGTTTTAATATTTTTTTTAATTGCATATGGTTCTAAAAGAGAAAGTTCCAGATTTTAAAAACTTTTCATTAAATAAGAATTACTCTTACAACTTCTGTTGATATATGGGTAGGAAGAAAATTAACTGATTGAATTCAATATTGAAGGGCAAACTCTGATAAATGTAGAAAAATTATGGATGAAGCCCAACCCATAAATTTTCATGAACAATCAGAAGTGCATATAAATGAAACAATTTTGCCATGTAAAGTATATAAATTCACCTAATCAGGATACAACACCCAAGGAGCTGGATTCAATGCCAAAATCTTTGCTGTATGCGAAATCTATTATTTTGAGACACAAAAGATTGAAAAATGTAGATGATGTTTCTCTTGTATTAAGCCATTCTTAACAGGTGGTCATAAAAAAGATTGCCTGCTCTGTCAGAAGTTAGATATTAAAATAAATTAGAATATAGTGTGTGATTTAAATATAGCAAACTGCAGGGTATTTGTCTGTCTTATTAGCTTCTTTTGAAGAAATGCAGTTCAGGATTAAACTATAATTGCTGAGATTGTTTGAATTCTAATTTTAGAATTAATTTAGTCAATTGGCAGAGACAAATTGGCTCAAGTTTGATTGACCTGAAAAATGTCCATTTGTTAGCTAATAATTGTCTTGCCAAATTAGCATAGTTGTATTGAACTGCAAACAATATTTGGAGTACCATTCATGGTATTTGCTGTATTTCTTTTTGTTTTGGTAAAAGCTGGATACTACATGTTAGATTACTTGTTTGCTATTTCTCACCATGTGTTTATATTTTGTTTTCTACTGCTTTTTTTTGTTTTAAATGAGGGGAGTTTATTCTAACATCTGGCGTTTCAGCGGAAATCACAGACTGATGGGGTTTTTTTGTGCAAACCACCCACATTTTAATCAACTTTGCCAGAAAAGTATGAAATGCTTTGTTCAAGTGAATCACTGTATTTAAATCTCCCAAACAGCCTCTGTACACATCCGTCCTTCAGTTTTACTTTAACTGCTTTGAGTAGAGACATAAACAGGGAATTTATTTCCACTTTATGCAGAGGAGCTAATCCCATTGCTATGACCAGGGTAGCTGCAAGGAGGAATCGTACTGCCCCAAATTCCTGACATTCAGGCTGTCAACAGCAAGCTCTGCAGCTGGAAACGTGGGGCCTTTACTGTGTCATTTTCAGAAAACACGAGGGCTTAGTGTTTATGGTAGTGATAAATCTAGGACTTGATGAATTTGGGGAGTTGCTTTTCTGTTGTGAGCATGGAGTGGTTTTCAAGACTTTAAGGCATGTGAAGCAACTTGGAAAACTCATAGCATTGGCATAGTCCATCCTAAACTTTTAAGCAGTTTGTTTTTCATTGATGCTGACTGCAGAAAGAGTGCTGCTCCTCTTTCTGCTTTTTGCCCTGTTTATTTGCCCCGTAACATACTGGTCTTGCAGTGCTGTTTTCTGACTCTGCCTTTGACCAATCTCCCCTACTGCAATATTTTTATTCATCTTATTCATAGAACAAGGCACTGAAATATTAACTCTATAAAAAGTTAAACATATCATACCCAGCTAGAAGGCAAACGCAGCCTGCCGCTGTGGCTACGGTTACAATTTGAATACAAGAAACAGTAAACCAAAACGATTCTAAGATATAACAGATACACATACCTAGTGTCATAACAATGACCAAACTCAGATTTCTGCTTGGACCCCTCCAAGAACTGTAGTGCCACATGGGCACACAGCTATGCCATCACATTTTTAAAAAGAAATGGAGGATAATAGTTGAAAATCACTTTGCAAGAGTCATTTTAAGATGATACAGTAATTCACACATGGCAAGAAATAGAAAAAGAAAGCAGGCCCAGGTGATCATCAACTTCAAAGAGAAACCGATGTCACCAGTGTATTTATGAGGGAGAGGATTACCAGGCTGGACTTGGACTGTTTTTCATCCACCCCACCCTGCACACTAACACCTAGGAGCAGACCAGGCCTGGCAATGCACATGCCACTGTGTGCTTCACCCTTAGCAATGCAATTAAGCTTTGTAACTCAGTGGGAATTCACTATACAATTTGTAAACACCACTGGGAATAGAATAGAAGAGAATTGACTAACATTTCAGTTGGGAGGGACTTACAACAATCATCCAGTACAGCTGCCTGACCCATTCAGGATGGACCAAGTCAAAGGACACTATTAAAGGCAGTGTCCAAATGCCTCTTAAATGCTAACACGCTTGTGGCATCAACCACCTCTCTAGAAAGCCAGATCCACTGTTTACCCACCCTTTTGGCAAAGAAACGCCTCAAGGCCAAGTGCAAGGTTCTACACCTGGGTCAGAGTAATCCCTGATTTCAGTATATGATGAGGGATGATGTGATTGAGAGCTGCCCTGTAGGGAGGGATTTGTGGGTACTGGGTGATGAGAAGCTTGACATGAGTTGCAACGTGCATTCAGAGCCCAGAAGGCCAAATGTGTCTTGGGCTGAAGCAAAAGAAACATGGCCAGCAGGGTGAGGGAGGGGATTCTGCCCCTCTGTTCCTCTTCTCCCAAGAGACAGGGGACAGGACAAGAGGGAATGGCCTCAAGCTCTGCCAGGGGAGGTTCAGGCTTAACATTAGGAAAAATATTTCACAGAAAGGGTCACTGGGCACTGGAACAGGCTACCCAGGGAGGTGGTTGATTCACCTTCCCTGGAGGTGTTTAAAGGACAGGTGGACGAGGTGTTGAGGGGCATGGTTTAGTGATTGATAGGAATGGTTGGACTCGATGATCCTGGGGGACTTTTCCAACTTGGTGATTCTGTGATTCTGTGATTCTATGATTCTCTCCTGTGAGACCTCATCTGGAGTGGCGTGTCCAGTTCTGGAATCCTCAATGTAGGAAGGAGACAGAGCTGATGGGACGGGTCCGGAGGAGGCTACAAGGATGATCTGAGGGTTGGAGCACTGCTTATATGAGGACAGGCTGAGAGAGCTGGGCTTGTTCAGTTTGGAGAAGGCTCCGAGGAGACCTCATAGCGACCTTCCAGTACCTGAAGGGGCTGCAGGAAAGCTGGGGAGGGTCTGTTCACAAAAGCTTGTGGTGACAGGACGAGGGGGAACGGGTATAAACTGTAGAGGGGCAGATTTAGGCTTGACATAAGGAGGAACTCCTTCTCGATGAGAGCTGGGAGGCCCTGGCTCAGGCTGCCCCTCGTTTTTCTGCCACCAGATGGCAACGCCGCCCAACAATTGTCCCATCCCGCTCGGGATGCAGCAGGAGGGCCTGGAATCGGCTTCAGCGCCAAACCACAGAATCACAGAAT
>WAAB01000785.1:0-13167 GCA_013389865.1 Piaya cayana
AGCAAGTCTCTAACCAACTCCTCCTGGATTATGGGAACATCGTTCTGCTCCTCCAACCCCTGGGGTTGTNACCAGCCTTCTGAACAGTCCAAAGTCTGCTCTCTGAAAGTTGAGTGCAATTGTTCTGCTAACCTCCTTCTTCATCTCCCCCTGCACTGAGAACTCTATCATCTCATTATCTCTTTGCCCCAGGCGTCCTCCAACCCTCACATCCCACACAAGGCCTTCTCTGTTCATGAACAGTAGGTCCAGGAGGGTGCTGCCCATCTACAAGGTGGGGTTTTGTGCACATTTGTACACTGTGGAAAAAAAATAACATTGACAGGTATTACTAATAGATAACTAATACCAAAATAAACATAATAAACTGATGTATATTTTTTATGAGAGATATTAAAATCAGTATTCTGGCTGTTTTCTTCCTCATTTCACCACTCACTCCATGAGACTGTCATGAAACCTCTAGGCCAGATGTGTCATGAAAATTGCTGCCAGCAAAAAAAATTAAAAATGACAATCTCTTTCTTACCAGTTCATTTATTTGTGCATATTGAAAACCAAGTTTGATTAGATTATGGGAGAATCTTTAGCAGACAGAGCCATTACAGCTGAAAATTAGCTGGATTCTATGTATGCATCAGTAACAGATGCATTGATTCCGTTCCAAGTGCAGAACTGACCTAATTGACAGTGGTGCAGGAGTTAATATTGGCTGCGAAAGTAAGATGGGTTCTGTTCTACACCTTCTGTCATCAATAGTTACTGGCTAAATTCCAGTTGCAGACGCTGTACTACTGACAATGGCGTGAGTCAAAAAACCCACAGTACTGGATTCAGATACCCAGGCGAGATTTAATATTGACACAAGAACTGGTTTTAATATTGACACAAGAACTGATTTTAATATTGACTCAAGAATTGATTTTAATATCATAGAATCAGAATCACAGAATCACTAGGTTGGAAAAGACCCACAGGATCATCAAGTCCAACCATAAATATGACTGAATAATTAGATATGGAACCCTTCAGAAACAGTGAAAGCAAAGTTACATCTTAACAGTCACAGTTGAGACTATCCGTGCCCTAATTTAACTGTGTATAAAAGCACAGAGGGATGTAATCGAAGCAATCTAAGTAATTCTAGATAGCTGATGCATATTCTCAAGAAATACAACTAATGAGTTACCATTTTATATCCAACAAAATCCACCTGTCTACAGAACTTATCTTGTCCCTTTCAAAGTTACTTAACATACCACACTAGGTCTTCTTCAGGAATTTCACCACAAAATTCTCCCAAGTTTTCTCTAAATGTCATAGACCAACTTGTAGCATGCAGAAGGATTTTCATATGTCAATACTTCAGAAATACTGCTTAATAATTAATTTTTCTAGATAAAATTATTCTTAGTAGTTTTAAAGTAAGCCTATTTCAGAATAGTTAGTACTAATAGCAGACATTTCTTGTTCCTGAGATACAAAAAATATTAATTGTTCTAATACTATAAAAACTTCAATAGTTTCAATAATTGGAATAAACTTTCCTGAAATATCAGGTTTTTTAATCAAGCACAGAAATACCTTTAATTTTTTTTTACATAAGATCCAAAAAGGGCACTTTCCTACCTATAAACCTAAAAAGTAGGTGTTATCATTAGCGCTTTATCCAGCCTATCAAGCTTTTATACAAACAGCTTCTTCAACAAATTCTAAAATCTAACATTTCAAATTCAAAAGACATAATACATGGGTTTATTACTTGCCTGGGTTTGTTTTCTCCATGTATATATGTAATATATTCACCAATGAACTTGATAATTACTGAGCTATCAGGAACAATTCTGTATCATCACTTCACATGCCATCTTCCCTCACATTAACCTACATATGTAACTCACACAAGTAAAAATTCTATTAAAAAGTTCTCCTGTGCTCTGTACCTCTATGCAGAACATCCAGGTGCTGATTGTTATACTGTTTTTAATCTAACAGTGATGGAATTTTATTGACAGCCAACATGTTCCATGTTTGCACAGCACTGTCTAGCACATTGGGCTCTGGTTGTCCATTAGTATTCACCTATTTCCACAGCACAAACAATGAATGTAAACAATAGCATCTTCCAGCTACTGCCTGTGGTAAAAGAGTATACAACTTGAAGCTAGTAAAACAGATGATTTAGATGCTGAAACAAACTCCACCCAAGTTAGTGGGGGAACAAACTCCACCCAAGTTAGTGGGAGGTGTATTGTACTGACTTCAAAGGGTCATTCATCAGGTCTTAGGCCTGTTCAAATTCTACTACAATCACACTGCAAAATATAAAGATCCGATTAATGGGAAGACAACTAAGCACAGAAAGCCTTAAGAAAACCTAAGGGGTTAAATACAATTGTGTAAAATATCCTTTGAATATCCTACTGCCTCATGCAGTATTTTCTTTGACTGGAAAATAATTTAAAATTATATATTACCTGCAAAAACATAGAAATCAGATTCTTTCCATCCCTGAAACAAGCCCAAAGTTTAACCATTTTAAAAAATCATTTCAATTTCAAAAATCATTTTTCAAAAATCTCAGTTACACTGTCTAGTGAAAATGTTGTGAAAACTTTTATAAGTTAATTTCTAAATGAGTTTAAAGTAAGCATTTGATCTTTCTCAGCCAACTGCTTACAAAAAATAGTTTTAAAATATTATGAAGGGTTATAATGTACTTCCAAACACTTTCATTGCAAGTAGAAAATAGCTGCCACTGAGGAAAAACCATTACATCATTAATCATTAAGACAACACAGAAACCTAGTTCTCATTTAAATAAGGAAAGTCTTATTTCTTCAGCCCTAATTCTTGCTGTTTGCTCATTAGCTTCATGCAAGCTAGACTAAAAAACAAATAGTAATGGGCAAGATATTTCAGTAAGCCTCCTTGAATCTCACTTCACGAGATAGTCAGACATCCATGTTAGATGCAAGTACAAAAAAGTGCTTTTAAACGTCCTGTTCCAGAGCACCCTGTGCCAGCATAGCAACAGGGATGAAGGCTGTTCTGCTCTGCTTCATCCATGGCCTCCACATTACCACAGGGCCAGCTGGGTAACTTGGCTCATGACTACTTATGGAAAGGCAGAGGCTGTATGTGCATGTAGAATATTTTCTCTTACTAGTATCCACTCTCCCAATCCAATAAAATAATTTATGCTATGGTATTACAGTGTCTTTTCAAGTTATAGTATGACAGAAATAAAAAGGAAACTGTAGCAGTCAATTTACTGTATTTACTGAATCGTAAAAGCTGGAGAAATTTTCATTAAGTTCCACTTTTCACTACATCTATATTAGCCAAGTGTAATTTTTATTCCTGATATCTCCCAGTGGAGGGCCCTCTGCATGCATGACTTCTAATACCAGCTCTCATTTCTGCACTTCACAAAGGACATCTCAGATTTCCCATTACACAACTTCCATATTCTCCAGTCAGACATTAAGATACTATTTTTTTAGGCCTTCAGACAGATTTACATTTCTTCTCCTGTTTTCCTTCAGTTTAACAAAACTGCCACTCCATATTTGACTGATAATTATACTTTGAGGTTTCAGTCCCTCAGCAAGTGCTCATGAAAAAGCACAAAAGAACTGGACTTTTAGTCAATGCTAATTAGTAAACTCCCAACTTGAATCCTAATCCATACTAATTCCCCTTTGATTTAAATTATTCTTTTAGTCTGTGGATGAGTCTTATTTCTTAAACATCTCTGAGGTTAGTATTTGATATTTGTAGCTTAGGTGTACTCGATTAAAGAAAAACCAGTTAACGCTCTCTTTGTAGACAAAGGTATTTTATGTCAACTAAGTATTTCCAGTGAAGTTAACTGCAACATCAGTATCAATAATCGCAAAAACTGGGATTCGTCAACTTGATTGTTACAAACTATCCATGCCAATTATAACCTTAAATTTTCAATGCACAAAATTAAAGAACAGCAGAATGTAAAACAGCTGGACAAATTCATTATCAAATAGCACACAAACACAATATTCACTCAACTCTTCTTGTAAACAAGACCCTCATTTGTGAAAGTATAAATAGGACACGATACAGTTTTGAGCAGCAGTAGATCTGGGCACTGAATCGCTGTCTATGTTCTTTTGGCACTAACTGAAACATGCTGGCATGATTTTTTCTCAACTGCATAACGTCACTCACAAATAAGGAACAAATACCAGAGCTGCTGCTCTGAAAACACACTTCCCTTGTCACATGTAGCTCAATCAGATTTTCTTAAGAAAAACAGATATAGTATACTGGTGCGAGCCGAAGGTAGTAATATTTTAGCATTTACCAAGTTATTTGACCAAAAAAAAAAAAAAGGCTAAACAGAGAAAGGGATGAATTTAAATCCTCTGTGTGTAACTGATACAAATGAAGGTATGAAGTTGTCTCCATGCCCTGTGCAAGTGCAGGGGAGAAGCGAGTGCAGCAGGCGATGGTATGTGTCTGAAATAACAAACCCTTTCCACTAACACCCCAGCTAATGCACTGGCTGTGGAGGCAAAGCCGGAGGAGAGAAGCTGCAGAAGCTGAAGCAAGCTTTTCAAATTTTACAGAGACACGTAAACTGGCAGGGGGGCAAGAAGATGCAATGCCTCAGCTTAATTTCTGTAGCAACTTATAATGTCCCACAGCCAGAACACAAAGGCAAAATTGGATTTGTGTATTACAGTCTTCACAGCAACATATAAACATAAGAATATCTAGAAGTTGCATTAATAGAAAAATCAATGTGAACAGGGCTTAGGGACAAGGAAGGGAGAATATCCTTTTGGTCCAGAGGGGATAATCTATCTTTTCAAGATGAAGAAACTAACAGGGGTTTTTCTTGACCTTGAATAACTAAACTATTACCACTAACACGTGAGATAGGCCACTGTCACAGACCTTCAGGGCTAAGTTACTTTATTTAACTATATTGCACAAAGTGAGAAATAAGTGGTACTGGAAAAAAACTTTCTAATCTCAGCCTCTCTCTAACTTCACTTTGTAATACATCTTAATTCCACTTTTGACATTGTGTATGACCTAAGACAGTTGAACAAAGAGCTATTTTTTCAGTCCACCTTTCCTGCTCTATAAGACCTTCACACTTTAGTGGTTCTAAGTCACTGGAAAATATAATCAAGTTAACATGAAAGGAAGTCTAACAAGAACATGGTTCATATCTTGGAGCAGTGTTTTAATACTGTGATTAAATTTGTATTCACCCTAAATTGTGTTTTGTTTGAATTCCCTGGCGTGTGATCCCATTTCCTCCTGTTTTCTTGATGTCAGCTTCTTCACTGCCAGCTAAAGATCCCTCTGAACTGCAGCTGCATTTGTAAATGTTTCATCAAAGGCTCTGAATGTCTGGTAACCAGCAGACCTAGTGGGTGCTACGAATGTGATCTGGGTCTATCTCAGGGAAGAACAGCATGACCATATTTACTGCCAATGCTATTCTAGGGGCTGTATGACGTGCTTCTCCCTTCTGGCTGAGCAATGCTTGCCTGTTTGTCTTTCAACACTCACTCCAAGCATGATAGGATGAAATAATACAAAATTTACTGGTAACAAGCTTACTTGCATATGGAAGATTTACCTTGTAACAAATTCATCGTATACACACACATACATATATGCTTATTTCAATAATCATGTCAAACATTTTGCAGTCTAGATAGATTAGACACTTTGGTTACATTTGAAAAAAAATCAAACCATAAGAAGATAAAGAGAAGTATTACTATATAAAATAATTCAAATCAGTTTGGAGATACAAGCCTATTTGTCCCCATAAATTAAATCTTAAGTCAAGCCGGTGGCAACACAGTAGCTTGAGTTTTGTACAACACCTCTGGACATGGACAGCAGCTGTGTCTCCAAAAACTGCAAAAACATGGGAAAAAATACTGTATTTCTGGAAGCAATTGTTCACATAGAATAATTTCTTACAAATTCAGGCAAGCAGTTTTTAGGTGTAAAAACTGAAACTTACCTAGTAACCAGCAGAATGACCCAGGCACTTCCAGTGACAGATGAAACCCAACATAACACATGATCTGTACTATACTTTGAAACAGAGAAAAGGCAAAAAACCAACAAAATCTCAGATTAAAATTACATCCACATGTTACATACTTCGAATGTTATCATTTCATCAATATTAATGCATTGAAATAAAAAGAAATCTCGAAAAGTGCCACTGACACCATATGGCACAGAAAAAAATCACTATTTTAATCTTCTCTTAAGCCTATAAAAATGAATTTTAAGCACTAAAACTGGAGAGTTACAAAGCCACTTAATGCCCAATTAAGTAACTTTCTGGATACTGAAATTTTGGGTAGGAAAATCCTGATATTGTGAATTTTCTAAAATGGCTGACATTTCTTAAATATTTTATTTGGCTCGATTTTCCAAATATGCTGAGTAACCAGCTGTTAAAAATCAAATCTCACCAAAAGTTTCATTAGCAAAACAAAAACTGCAGTCTCAAACTTCCACAAAATCAAAACCATATCCCTTTACATATGAAAACAAAACTGTAATCCTCTACTTGTAATTTTAGCATGTTCTATCACAGTCCTCCAGATCCATTATTTTTTGTTTTCATGGCAGAACTTCATATAAGCAAAAATAGCACATGGTTAAATGTGTGTGAAACTAACAAAAATTTTTTTTGAAGTAAGTAAATTTCAAGATTCATTTTAGTTGTCAAACTAACTGAAATAAAATTTGTATGCAATGTATCCAAATATAATGCAGGTTAATGACATTGCCAAATTTTAAAATTAATACACTAAGACATGAACGAAGGTGATCCCTATCACAGACTTCATGGCGCAGATTTTAGGCATGCCTACAAGTGAAAGGTTTAACTATATATTCAACTGTATTTGGTTAGGCATGTATTTATTGTTGATTACATTTATTTCACATTCAGACATAATAAAACCCCATATCATTGCTTTTCAAATACACTATACTATTAGGAAGATTCCATTATTAAGGCAGCCATTATCAGAGAAGGGATATTTTTATATTCTATTTGGAGCTTAGTTTAAACTTCACTGCTACATGCTGAAAACACAGCATAGTTGGGTTACAAAAACTCAAGTAATGGCAACTTTTCAATAACAGACCTATTGCAACAAGATCATAAAGGTTTATGTAAAAGATTTTGTTTACTATGACAATTGTGGTTACTCAACAATGATGCTTTGATAAAGAACACTAGGAAACCTGGTTTAGACTCTACATCTAACATGAGGTGTTTTCTAGTAAAGAAAATAAATGTTACTTTTAAACAAAATGAAGTCTTGAAACCCTCCCAACGATCTAATTTGTCCTTAGGAAAAAAATAATGCAAATACTAATTTCTCCAATGTTCACGATGTACTTGCCAGAAGCACAGATACACATAATTTATTTGCATGCAAATCTGCAAACTCAAAGTCATGCAACTTCACCAAAAGAATAATGTAAAAACTGTGCTGCACCTGCAGAATACAGAAGGCACTGTCCAAAATTCTGCTTTAGTGGTTATGTCTTCCAAATGGCAGAATTTAATCTCTAAGCTGAAATTTCAGAGGACAAACAGCAAAGCAACATTTCATTACGTGCATCTACCAAGAAAGCCAGTTTTCAAGATGTGAAAGTGGCCAATAGCATTATCCCCATGGTGAACTGGTTTCTTTGTCATACAAAACATCACGACATTATGTTACCAGCATTTAAGAAATCCAACAGAATAGATGGAAACCAAGAGTAAATGAAATCTCATACCAGCTGGGAGCTTTAATTCACTGGTTAGGCTGATTATGAAGCACTAACCCTTGCTATGTTTTTTCATGTAAAATTAAACATCAAAATACGTTTAGGTGTTTAACTTGCATGTTAGCTGTGGTGACAATAATTATTTTTCCCCAATATATACGTTCATGGACAAGCACAAAAAACTGATCAATAAGGTGCACTTATCAGCTCAGGCATAACAAGCATCTGTTCATCTTTTACTGTTTTATCAAAAATCAGTTACAGTAAGCCGTATAATCCTCATCAAAGTTTAAGCAGATTGAGGGAGTGGCTTTCTATTAAAGGTCTTTGCAGCCTGTTTAGCCGCATGGTAGTGTCCTCTAAAGCTCAATTCCTTTATTAAGGACTTTGTTAACAGAAACAAATCTCAAGAGACTACAATGTGCACAAAAGTTTCCATATTATATTTCTCATCAAAGAGCAACTCTGGTAGCAATTTACCTTGCTTTCTCCATCCCATTCTAAAAACAACAAAAAAACCCACCCAAACTCATCAAGGTTGTAGCTGTACCATATTTAGAATGACAAAGATTTTCAATCCTCTTCACAAATGGTTTCACTCAGAAAAAAAGAACAAATTTCTACATAAAGGTAATCAACTATCCAAGGTATAAGTAGTAGCAACATCAGTTCATTGGTGAAACGTAATAGCTGTTATGTTCTGCTCCAGCACAGCATAACAAGAGTGTGTGCTAATAGCTATCCCTATCAGCATGCCTCTTAAAATTAGAAATATCATATCTAATTGCTATTTTAACATTAATTTATCACTTAAAAAGAAGAAAAAAAGATGTTTCTATTTTTTATAAAAGAGATTCGTGAGCTAGACCCCATGTTAAGACAGAATTAGGTATGAATGCAGACAGATGTATGGCCTTTTCACTATGTCTGATAAACTCTCGCAGATAAATTCAAGGCAGATTATAAGGAATTGCATGGTCCAGGGAGCAGCTGGAGAATGGCAGCCCCTACAAAAGTTTGGATGGGTGCCTTCTTCAGGTGCCCTCACCATTGTGGAGGTGGCCTCCCATGACCATAGAATTTTGATCTCCTCCACCAGAGTCATGCTGCAGGAGACAGACACTGCAGAGCTGGGACTGTCTCCCTGATGAAGAAATTCTCTTTACCAAAACCTCTGTGAAGGTCTGCAATGGCTGGTGATTAAATTGCTAACTGATGAAGAAGGATTTTCAATGAATAGAGTATCTAAAGCATGGCAAAAGGCCTAAATCTCTAGGAAGATGTGAATGGCTATCAAATAGAGGTATTAAAAATTTAGCATAATGAGCAGTAAGTAGGACTGCTGAACTTTTATTCCCTACAGTATTAAAGCAACGTGTATGAAAACTGTTTAACTCATTAGCTAATTTACATGAAAATGACCAGAGGAATTAAGATCTTGAAGGTATGACATTCCTGCAATTTAAACCAAAGCAAAGCCACAAAATACATGCCCAAGTAGGAGAGAGAGAGGCTTTGCACATCCCTAAGAAAGCAGAAAACAACCCAAATTCTTATCTAACATGAGAACTGAGACAAATGCTGCAGACAACAAAAGCTTCAGTCAGGCCATGGACCTCGTCAGACACCTGGAAAATCTGTAGGACACAACAGTACCAGATTCGAGCACCTTGGGTGCTGCTGTTAGTTCTTCAAAGCACTGAACAGGGTGAAGAAGGGAGACTTCAGCAACCAAGTGACCAACTGGGAAGGTGCTGCAGTACAATTACAGTACAATGTCACAGAGAAAACTTTTTTCACCCAGCAGATAAGCAACTATGTCCAATCTGGAATATCTTTTCCTTTTAACCAATGGGTGTAAAATGTCTGAGAATGAAAGACTGTGAGCAACTTGGGTGAAAGATTATGGGAAAGTATTATTTTTAATTCACAGGAAAAAGAGAATGGAATTAAAAATAAAAGAGGGGAACTGCAGAGCTGCCACCTTTTCTGGATGCTTCCAATTGCACTAGAACAATTGTTTGTATAGATGCTTTGNATGTAGCTTTAAGATAAAAATGAAAATAAATCTTTTTCTCGATTATTTTTAAGATAGATTGGTTCCTTGATCCAAATCGCAGCTCACTGAGGAAACATTTGTGTTAGCAACGTAGAGGGCTGTAGGCATGAGCCAGTGCTGGCCAAGACTGTCTTTTAAAAACCATGAACCTAGATTTGTTCTCTACCATGTTTTATTTTATTCAGAACTCCAAAAAGACAATTTTGTTTTCTTAAAGAAATCAAATGAAGGGCATAAACCCTAACTACCCTGATGTGAAGGGAAAATAAGCTGAGTATCACGAGACAAACTTGACTAAATTGAGAGCTCTTCAAGGATCCTGAAACACTAGAAGGAAGTATACGCAAGTAGAAAGTAGGTCAAATTACTAAAGGAAGAATATTAGGGAAGAGTGCAAGCATGTGGGGGCAAAATCAGAAAGGCCAAATCACAGATTGAGACCTTGGTTAGGAAAGAACAGAAAAGGAAACCAGACAGACCCATTGGAAAAGGAAGTCTGTGCCACTGCTCAGAGAGGAGGGAAAGCTTTCAGGTGCACCACGGAGATAAACCAAAATGTTAAATGCTTTTTTGTTTCAGCCTTCACTAAAGGATATAATACATATTTAGATTTCAGCAAAGCTGCTGATGTTTGTTAAAGGTGGTCTAGGTAAAACTGTGGCAAAGTAGTACGCACTGTTTACAAAGTAATGGTTATTAATTATTAAGTCTCATGCCTGAAGGATGTATCAAATACTAAATCTGTATCAAATCCTTTAATATTTAATACATTAATTAATAACTTTGATTCTGGAAGAGTTTGGTTATTGCACCTGCAAATGTGCAAACTGCTACAAACCACGGAAGGACTGCACTACAGGATTAAAATTCAGAATTACCTTAACCTGGGGAAGTAAACACTGTGGAGAAAAAAAGTTGTGCTAATAAAAACCTGCTGAGTGAAACTAAACTTCACTCATACAAAGTGGGAAGCAACTAGTAAAACAACATTCTGTGGGAAAGGATTAGGACAACAACAAGTCACACACTGAAGAGGAATTGTTACACAGCATCTTGCTGAGGGGGAGGGGATGAGAGGAATCATTACACCACTGATTCCTGGCACCAGAGTAAAACAATGGTGTCATCTGGGAGTCACACAGAATTTTGCCTCTTTAATATGGCACAATATTAGCCAGATAATATGTTTTGTTTTCAAAATCAGACTTGAACAAATTGGAAAAAAACCAGACAACAACAACAGTGACAGTCATGAGGTCTAGTCGGAAAAAATGAAAGATGTAGCCTGCTTAGGCTAAAGAAAAGGGTTAGAACAAAACGTAATAAACCATATTCAAACACTTACAAATTTACTGCAAAGAGAAAAGCAATAAACCAAGCAAGACTTGAACAGCAGCAGCTGCAGGATTTAGATCACCATTTAGGGTAAACTTGTTAGAGATAAATGTGATTTTGTAGATCTTTTTCCCCTGTATAATTAGGGTATTCATTTAGGATAATCATTATGATGTTATACTTTTTTTTTCAAATCAAGCATTATAAAACTGAACACATTTTGAGTCGTTGCTGGTTTGTTGTTTTTTTAAAGTGGATTAAGGCATAGTAATGCAGTCATTTTTGTTCTGCAGACTTATAAGAAAACCTAAAACTCTCTCCCAACTCTCAACTGACTACAGGTTGACAAGACAGAAACAGAATTTTGTGGGGTTTTTTTCATAGGTACTCTAAACACTACTCCATACTTTCATTATAAGATACCTAGTATCTTTATACACTGCAGAAATTATGTTATTCCAATACACGGTATCTTACTTGTATGAAGAGTTCTGTTACTGTTAAAATATCTTCAGAAACAAAGATGACCAACATAAATGCTGTATTTATTTTTTTAAAAATTAAAATCTAATTCAGTTGCTTAGAACAATGCTGAAAACAGACGTCTGGGTACAGAACATACTCACCTTGTTTTCAAATTAGAAAAGGATCTGTATTTTTGTTTTTAGAAGCTTTATCAGCGCTTCTGCAAAGAAAATAATAACAGTATTCACTGAGTAAGCATATCATCTCCGGAATTAAGTATACTATGATACTGGCTGGGTCCCAGCTCCAAGTGCAAGGTAGAACTGACACCAATGCAGCTGGAGAGTAGTTACATAACACAACGTTTCTCAAATTTTATAGCAGATTATTTTTTTAAAAATCTTGTAGAATTACCATTGCAGAATTCACAGTAAGTTATGTGAATTTCTAGTATACTAAGAAAAAGCAGCATGTTCCTGTCCTCGAAGTCAGACAACGTAATTTTTGTTAAAAGTTATATAAAACTATGTTTATAAATGTTAATTTAGACTCTAGACACAAAAATTGGCATAAAGCTTGTGGCTGTTCATATGGAAGCAAGAAAGACCTAGTTGTCTCTAAAATTTTTCACACTATGGCTTTCACACCACCTTTACTCTTCTATTTCTGTCTCCCACGCAGCAGTCCTGTGTGTGAACTCATCAAATACAATGGGTGCAGCTCATGGAGCTCATCAGTTAAGCATCCTGCCTCTGTTCTGCAAAGCACTTGAGAACATTCTTCAGAGCTTTGCTTTATTTGAGCACAGATATCTTACAGATGTTTAATTTAAAGCTCATGTGTAGTCCCACTGAAGTAAATGGGATTAGAAAAGTACTTAAAGTAATTCCCTGCTGAATCGGGCTTTTAAGGGAAAGAATAAATGTGCCCAATTTTTATTCATGCATCAGATATCTATAGGCTAATAGTTTAAATTCAGCAGTTTTGTATCTGGATAATATTAAATCTCTGGAGTTTAGTATCTCCACCTGCTGCATTTCCATCCCTGCACTAAGAACATTTTTAAATATAACCCTGCAGCGCTGGTTTTGCACATGCACAGTATCATCAGACAGCGAGAAAACTACTCAAGAGAATCATCCTCTATTTGGCCAACATACAACCAAAAAAATCACACTTTTTTTTTTTTGTAAATGACAAATAAACTACACCTGGACATCTTCTGAATGTTACACATATCAAAGTCTTCAGAAAAGAAATCTTGCAAGGCAGATTGCAAGATAGGGGCACAACAACCCTATGCAGAGCTACAGACTGGGAGAAGTCTGTCTAGAAAGCTGCCAGGAGGAGAGGGACCTGGGAGTGTTGGTCAACAGCCGACTCAACATGAGCCAGCAGTGTGCCCAGGTGGCCAAGAAGGCCAATGGCATCTTGGCTTGTATCAGAAATGGCGTGACCAGCAGGTCCAGGGAGGTTATTCTCCCTCTGTACTC
>WAAB01000785.1:17233-63392 GCA_013389865.1 Piaya cayana
GGGAGCGCCGGGGCGGGCGAGGCAGGGCGGGCAGGGCAGGGCGAGGCGGCGGCACGGGCGGGCGGGAGGCGGCAGCGGCGCCGCGCTCGCCCCGCTGCCCCTGGATGACGGGCGGCCGGTTCGACTTCGACGATGGCGGCACCTACTGCGGCGGCTGGGAGGACGGCAAAGCCCACGGGCACGGCATCTGCACCGGGCCCAAGGGGCAGGGCGAGTACGCCGGCTCCTGGTCCCACGGCTTCGAAGTGGCGGGCGGCTACACCTGGCCCAGCGGCAACACCTACCTGGGCTACTGGGCGCAGGGCAAGCGCCACGGGCTGGGCGTGGAGACCAAGGGCAGGTGGATGTACCGCGGCGAGTGGTCCCACGGCTTCAAGGGGCGCTACGGGGTGCGGCAGAGCCTCAGCGCGCCGGCTCGCTACGAGGGCACCTGGAGCAACGGGCTGCAGGACGGATACGGCGTCGAGACCTACGGGGACGGAGGTGGGCGCCCGCCCGGGGGGGGGGGAGGGAGGGGCCGGCGCGGGAGGGGCCCCTTCGCCCTCCTTCCACCCCCGAGCTGCGCTCCGGCGCCGCCCCCGGCTCTCCGCGCTCCGTCCCCGCGCCCCTTCCTCGGCCTCACCGCCCCGGGCGGCGCCACAGGTGCCCGCCCCGTAAGGGACCGCGGGCCGCTCGGCTGCTGGGAGCGCGCGTTATCGCCGCCCGCGGGTGGCTTCGCTCTCTCCCAGCCGCCGTAACCAGAACCGGGGCCGGCGGCGCCTTTCTCGGAGAGAAAGCTCGCTGGCGAGCTCCCTTTGCGCCGGTTTCCTGATAATACAGCAGAAACTTAACAAGCGAGCCCTTGTGCCTCGTTTCTTTGCTGGCAGGGATAGCTTTACGCCCTCAGCTTGTAAACAGGATGCTAAAGGTGGTGAAGAGGGCGTGCAGCTTGCATAAAATAAATGAAACTGAGGAGCGCCCTCCTGTAATAACCCGTGTTTTATTAAAATATAGCTTTAAACACGCCGCTCTAAGATCAAGCTGTGTCGTGAATTACACTGGCCAGCCTGTCAAACCTTCAGCACGAGAAACCAAATGTTTCTAGGGCTGAGCTCCTGGTAAGTGTGCAGAGAGGACTGGGTGCTCTGCCCTCTCATTTCAGTCAGGAGCGGTCAACAAGTTGAGGTTCCGTAAGGTTCCATAAGGACTGGAAAATATTTGAGTGGTCAGTTACTGTACATCTATCATTTGATGCACCATACAAAAAAATACACCAGATATTTTTTTAATTCATCCATTGCTGCTTGTAATGACATTGGCATCAGTGGAAGTGCTACCTGCGACTTCCATGGAGTTGCTCTTCGGCTTGGTTTGTTCCGTTGTAGTGGGAAATTCCATTATCAGTTTTAGGACTAGAGAGTTGTTGGGGTGTTCTTATAGAAGTGCCACTCGTTTCAGCTTTGAGCAGCGTGCTTAGGTAACATTTGAACACGCTTTGAGCAGCGTGCTTAGAATTTACTAAGAATCGGAGTTAATGTTCACACGGTGCAAGTAAACCGTGTACCAGGTCTCTTGGTTAATGCTAGTCATGATTTCTTGAAGGAATTTTGTTAAGAAATTTGTGGTCAAACTTTCAGGATGGCAGAGAACAGGTATTTTTGTATTAAGCAGGAGAAGAGATGTTTACAGGTGGGATCCCTTTTTTTTGCCTTTCCGAAATACAAAATTTAGCAGGTTGGGTAAGATTAATTTCCTTCAGAAAAAGCAGTGTACTGTGGTTTCTGTACCTTGAACTCTTCTTTATACATATTTGCAGCTGTCTGAGAATTGTTTCCTGGTGTGGAAAGTTGTGATGATCAGAGTAAGCCGAGATACGTGTTAAGGGGTTTACCAAAAAAAAAAAAAAAGGAAGGGGAAACAACACAGCATGAAAGAAACAAGAATTTTAGTTTCACTTTCCCCACACAACAGATTTTTTTTCAATTTTTATTATATTTGTTTTGGCTACTAAATCAGAAGCTGAAGAACAGCCAAATAGTGGCCATCTTTTTTTTTTCTTCTTTCTGGAAGAGTAAATCGCCATTCTAGTCAGTCTTTTAGGAGTGATGTTTTCAAACTTGAGTTCTTTCCATCTTTTTCTTTAGTCTTCTTGTGGAATTTTAAATATCTCAGTATAACATTGATAATTGGAAGTAAATTCTCTAAATTTTTAGGCTTAGACTCCACGAGAAATCCTTTGTACGAGGCAGCATATGAAGTGTGCATTTTACACTGGGATTTTTAGTGCTGTTAACTGAGATCTGTTACCATGGCCTCAGTCTTTTACATGTTGCAGCTCATATGAACAGAGCGTGTGAAGTCCTATTGATTTTAATGAAAGTGCTCATGAATGAAGCAAAGCAGTACGTCATAGCTGTTGCAGATGTGTTTTTGTTTTCATGCTTTGGGAACAATAGCCACATTTGTACACCAGAAGAATGTCTGAAATGTTTTTATAAGAAAACTGGATTTACATACGTGTATTTAACATACTGTGAAGCATTCACAGAAAAGCTCTTCCTTTATTATAACTCGAGAATACCATCATAGGGAAGTAATTGTTTATGCCAATTGCCAGTTTTCAAGGTCACTAAAACCTAGACCTTTTTGTAGATACTTTTTCCCTTTCCCCCCCCTTTCCTATTGTTCTAAAATGCATTGGTGGTGTTAGGGTATGTATTTCAGGGAGAGAAAAGGAGCATGAGTATTGACAGTGTTCCTCAATGTTTCTGCACACAATGCGTTGTACAGTATGAGTAATACATGTCATGCTGTGTTTAAATGCTTAAAATTGTCACTCAGTCAAATCTCTGAGGAAAACACTGTGAATTATAAACCATGATCCCCCATTAATTGTATGTGCTGTTCATACTGGGTCTTCAAGTGGCTTGCCAGTTGTTTCCTACAATTAGCTGGACTTTTGTGCATCCTTTAAGCCCCTTAAATTTTGGTCTACGAGCCTATTGGAGCATACTTTATGGAGGGATTAAGGCCTAATTTGAAACTTCAGTATGTGTAAATTATATAGCAGTTTTTTATGGTCCTGCCAACAGTAGCAATAACAAGCATATTGATGTAAGGTTGTACATTGTCCTTCCTCAGAGGTTACTGACAAATGCATCCTAAGAAAGGGTCATCAGTAATATGTATGTTCATTGATTCCTAAGTAGTTGTGTGCTTATCTAACTCTTGAGTCTGAAAAGCGTGCAAAAAACTTGATGTGACAACAAATTTGTTAAACCATAGAAGATGAGAATAAAGGGTAAGAGCAAGTGAAGTACTTAAATAGGTCCTTGTCCGCTCATTTTTTCACAGAGCGTAGTTTTACATTTTAGCCACAAGTAGGCAATGACGTTTACAGCTGTAAGAGATACCAAGTGGGTTTGGGGAGGGGTGGCACAATGTAACACTAAGGAGGCAGGTTATGAAATATGCCTTAGAACTACTAGCCGTCAGAAACAAAAGGAAAAAAATATACTTTCTCATAGTTCTCAGGCTCAAAATATGAACACCTTTTCAAGGGAAACAAGTGTGCACCAGGTGGATTCTCAGTAGAAGTTGTGGCTGAATGTTTCTTCAGTTACAAAGGACACCAAGTGTAGGTTTTGGAAGAGTAATGCTGAACAATGCTACTATTTTATGGTCAAATACAGTTTTAAACTAGCTTTGTAGTCTTAATTAAAATTTTAACAGTTGACCCTTACAGGAACTACTTTGAACAGTCAGTGATAGTATAAGATGACACAAGATAAAATGGACTTATTGATCTATCATTCATACTTATATCTATGCATAGAGATAAGTAAATATTGCATAAGTTTGTATCTTGATGTATGGAAAAAGCTTTTTCATCATGCCTTATGTCATGTAG
This sequence comes from Piaya cayana, assembly GCA_013389865.1. Classification (NCBI taxonomy): domain Eukaryota; kingdom Metazoa; phylum Chordata; class Aves; order Cuculiformes; family Coccyzidae; genus Piaya; species Piaya cayana. The sequence goes on from WAAB01000785.1 coordinate 21,123, forward strand.
TGTTTATTTATATTGCAATATTGACATAACTTATCTTGCTCATTTAAAGCTTTTAAAATTTTCTTTTGTTGAAGAATTAAGTTGAACAATCAAGGAAAATAAGTGAACTTTCTAGCACGAGTATCAGAAGCCTTTCCCCTAATGGATTTGTAATGATAGAAGAGATAGTGCAAGACTGCACAAAATAACTTTAGTACTTTGTAAGGACCTGTTTACTATGAGTCTTCCATTTTCTCATTGTTTTCAGAAGAAGCTGGCATTGATTTTATTTCCCCAGTAGAAAGAAAAATTGGACAGCACATCAGTTGTCCTTGTTTGAATGTCCTTATGGGCATCAGCAACCACTTCCACTTCTTTCTACAGAGTAGTGAAAAATAAGTCCTAAATTAATTAGAGGTTTTTATTTTGAGCTTTCCATATTCATTCATTAAAACAAAATATTAGTAAGAAAAAAAGGCTGACCTTTGGTACTTTTCTAGAATTCCATACGGAAGTAAATTGATTCTGCTTGGAGTCTGCTGCTTAAATAGCCGTAATTATGAGTTACTGCACTAATGTAATATTGTGGTATAATCAAAATTAGAATTAGATTTATGATTTTAAAATGAAATTAACAGGTGCAGAATGTTAGATGATTGTATGTTACAGTAACTACAAGTAGCCAGGTTCTTAGCACCAGCATGTCATTATCATGCTAGGAAGATCCCAGATACAATTATGGACAAAATGTAGTAATTTATGCTTATAAAATATTACTATGTTTCTGGGAAATGTCTGTTTAATAATGAAAAAAGTCACAGTGTGGCTGTATTTATGCAGTATTTACAGAATACATCATACCAGTGCTTTGTGCTCATGTTCTTATTTGTTATTCTCCATATGTTGAGTTTTTTTAAATAATCATGTTTCTAGATTCAGCACCCTTACAACCAGTGCCGCAATAGGTATCCAGGATACAGCAAATGAGAAAGAAACTAACAAAGTTGTTTGTGTCAGCAGCGATCTGTTAAAACAAAAAACATCCACTTGGTAGTTTTCTACCAACACAAAATAGTTATGTTTTGGAACCTATCTAATATTATTTGATAAAGAAAGCACAGTGGACAAATGTAATTGCATGCTAACATTGAAGCAAACCTTTGCAGAAGAGGTAATACAATAAACAGTAATTGATAGACAATTGACATCTGCACGCCCAAAACAGTATGCTTATACAAAGGAGATAAGATCTTAAATCAAATGAAGCTTTGAGCTATATCTGGAATGGCAGGTATTTTAATGAAAATTTAGCCAATCACTGAATTTGGCATTTGATACTTAGATCTCTGAGGAATTTTTTTTAATAGGTGGTCCAATTAAGGCAGATCAAAATCAAAGAAAGATGTTTTTAAGACTGCTTATTCATCCCTCAGTTAAAGTATTGAGACTCAAAATAGCTTTTAAAAAGAAAGAAGCAGTGCTAGGTGGGCGAGAAGCTTCATTTTGAAGAGCTTAAAGCAGTTTAATGAATGAAATTATCTTAGAAAGCAAATTATCTTGTGTTTGCCAGTTGTGGGGTTCCTGACTTTCTGCCTTCGGAACATCTGGTTCAAATGGCTTTCAAAGACCAGACACTGGAATATGTACCTCAAAGTGAAAATACATTTTGATAATAGAAGAGAGTATTGTCCGCAGTAGTAATCTGATAATGCAGAGGTTTGGCTTGAATGCAGTGTTGTGTGGATACAGCCATGACTTCTTATACCAAATAGGATGTTGCTCTTCCTTATATTGCTATATGAAAAAAAAATAACGACGAAAATGGTTATGACTGCAACAGTTAAATGTGTTTATGATAGAATGGTGTGCAATATTCTGTTTATTACTGCCTTGTCTTTCTTACTGCAGAACAAATGGTAGGCAAAAAAGCCCTAAAGGATTTGTGTTTCTGATCTTTCCGTCACAACACAATGTGGAAAGCAGTGCTGTGTTTATGATACTTGGTGATACCAAAAAGTGTAACAGTGGATCCAAAAGCCAATCTGAAGACAAGACAATTTAGCATGTTGTCGTATATATCTTGACAAGGAGAGGTCTATATTCACCTTAAACCCAGGATAACAGGACATTTACTACTCCTGCTTGCTTGTTCTTGAGAAGCTAGAGGCAAGAGCTGTGAATGTCCTCATTCTCTCCATTCCTATCTCCCTCTTCAGTTGACTGTGTATAACGTGGGTCTGTTTTTGCTGACCACCTCCCCACCAGTCTAACCTTAAAAAATGTTGAGGGAATCCTCTAGAAATTTCTCTTGAATTTTTTTTCTCTGGGCAGATCCATTCAAAAAATGCTTATGCTTATAGCTACTGTGTCTTAGTTGCCAAAATGAATTACTTCAGCTGGAAAAGGAAAGGATTTGTTAAGGGAAAAATAATGCATAAGGAAAACAAGTAGCAAAAGTAGCTTTATCTACTGTCATATGTTGTGATTTTTCTGCATTTCCTCTTACCAAAACCAGAGCTGACACCATAGTATTGCCCATGGTGTACTTGATGTAGAGTGCTAGGTTTTCTACAGCTTCCTAAATCTAATTTCTCCTCATTACTTTAAAAGGTACATACCAGGGACAGTGGACAGGAGGGATGCGACATGGATATGGTGTACGTCAGAGTGTACCCTATGGCATGGCAACTGTGATCCGTTCACCCCTCCGAACGTCTCTAGCTTCTCTTCGAAGTGAGCAGAGCAACGGCACTGTTCTGCATGATGTCACTTCAGACAGTCCGGCTGGAACAAGAGGAGGTTTTGTGCTCAATTTTCACAGTGATGCAGAAGCCATGGGCATTAAGAAAAAAGGAGGCTTATTCAGAAGAGGATCCCTTCTTGGTAGCATAAAACTTAGAAAATCTGAATCTAGGTCATCAATATCTAGCAAACGGAGCTCCGTCAGGAGTGATGCTGCTATGAGCAGAATTAGTTCTAGTGATGCCAACTCTACAATTAGTTTTGGAGATGGGGACTGTGATTACTGCCCAATGGAAGACCATGTTGATGCCACCACTACAGAAACCTATATGGGTGAATGGAAGAATGACAAGCGCAGTGGTTTTGGTATTAGTGAGCGTTCAAATGGTATGAAATACGAAGGAGAATGGCTAAATAACAGGAGGCATGGATATGGATGTACCATGTTTCCAGATGGCACCAAAGAAGAAGGAAAATATAAAAATAACATTTTGGTCCGTGGAATAAGAAAGCAACTTATACCAATACGAAACACAAAAACTAGAGAAAAGGTGGATAGAGCAATAGAGGGTGCACAGCGAGCAGCTGCCATGGCAAGAACCAAAGTGGAAATTGCAACTTCAAGGTATGTTATCACAAAATATTTGTTCATCACCTGACTTTCAGAAACAAAAACTTGTTTCAATATGTGAGCTCTTATGTTGACAGAAGACTCAAAAGTGTGTAATTGTTGTCTTTAGTGAACATTTGCTTGCCTTTGTTTCACATGTGTAACTCCATTGACTTTAGTGGTATTACGTGTGAAACTTTGAACTTCACCTCATTTGACAGAGTTTTTTCTGTATGTGCTGTAATACACTGTGAAAGTAGATTTCCATTCTCACGTATTACTGCTTTAGCTCAAGAATAGCTGCATTATGCCTTTGAAGGTGTTTGGAAAGTAAAACTAGTGAGGAAACAGAGAATGAGTTGAGGGATACAAGGTGAAGATTGAATATCTTTCCATAAGAATGTTCATCTTACATTTATTATGCTCTTGATTTTTTGGATAGCAACGGAGTCTCATTGAAGTTGTCCATTTGACAGTGAGCATGTTAAGATGCATCTCTGTAGCCGACAGACTGCAGTATGAACAATGTAAGAATAACATTTGAGTCTCTTGTGCTTAGAGGCTGTTGATTTGGTTGCCAGGGTGGTTTCTGCCAAATTGGTTCTGTACGAAGACTTTGATTTTGGAGCATGCTTCTCCTGCAGTCTGAATTTGTCTGGATCTTACGACCACCACTTCAAAGAGTGGTCATCATCTTATCCCCCCCCGTTCCCCCCCCTCCCAAGTGTTTGAGATAGAAGTGTATGGATATTAGCAGTGGGGGGAAAAAAAGTGATGTTTGCTTTGAACTCCTTAACCAACAATCGAGTAAGGTTGTCTGAAATGGAATCATTATAAATTAAATTAGTATAGATGATTTTAATAGATATTACTATTAAGACTGAGAGCTCTTTAAAAAGCTATTTAATTTTTGATCCCTTCTAGTAAGCTTCTGTGGTAGTTTTTCTGTTGGTTTTAGTTCGTTTCCTCAGACAGGCTTTTCTTGAAATGTTCTATGGGCCAATAAAAGAGCTGAGAAATTTGCATGAAAGAAAATCTTCATGCTATTTTAGAAAGAGGATGTCACATTACACCTAAAGCTGAACAACTGATTCTTGATTTAGTGCGGTCATTGTGCACTCAATGGCTATCATTTTTCTGATGATCATGAAGAATACAAAAAAGACCAAAAACAGTGGGGAAGCTTGAATACATGGATAGCTCATAACAAAAAGTGGTTGAGACACAAACGTGAAAAGTTTACCATACTGTTACAGAACCTTTCTGAGCACAGATCACCAAAGTAACTAGATGGTAATATACTCAATTACTTCCATAAAGATTTGTAAGGCAGTATATCACAGCATGCCATATTAGCAAAGCAGAACAATAATAGCTGGCTTTTAGAAATTACTGGATCACATTCATTTCTTTAGGTACGTAATAAGCCCTGGTTCTGAAAAAAATGGAGGTAGTGGGATCTGTGGGTAGGGAAAGTAAAGCTGTAAAAAAGCTGTAGGCAGAGCATTAGGTTACAAGGCACAGTGTATGCACTTCCCCTTTAAGAAGGAATATGTCTCTGAAGTGTTTTGTTTGCTGTTCTTTCCCTTCAGTTTTAGGTGAAGAACAGAGTTCAAGTGGCTTCTTTGAGAACAGTTCATGAAAACAATGTTTATTTCTTGAAAAGATGTTTGTTGAAAGCGCATCAACAGAAGGTACCAGTTGTAGTACAGCTGTGACCATGGGCTATTCCTTTGGTGTTTCATCCAAGAATCTCTCTGAAGTAGTATCATTGCTACTAGTTTGGATAGCAAGATAGCAGATTCAGGTTTGCTCTCTTTTAGTAGCCTTTGCAGTAGCTGTACTGGTATGGAGTCAAAGGCTAGGAGACCTGACAGTTAATCAGGCAATATCAGGTGTAAAGATTACATTATTTCACTTGTGAGTGTGTGTTGGTAAGGATGGCTTGATTCTTCCCATCACTCAGATTTTCAGAATTGCCTTTAGTATCAACCATGACAAGGTCGTGGGATTATGTTAACTAAGGGGCTGTCCTACTGGCAGAGTCGTTAGTGCTAAGACCCAGATCATCTGGAAGAGATCTAAAAGAGCATCAAAATAAAAAACATACGTTTTGAAAAGTTGCTAAATTGTAGGCTACTATATTGGTGCAATTTCAGGATGAAAAACCTTGCTTCTGTCCCACTGAAATTTTAGGACCAGTATTAGTTTATAACTGCATTTATTACCAAACTGATGCAGTATATTAATCCTTTAGACTGTAGCATTCCTGCAATGTTTTAGGTGAATGTGAGGATGATGATCTTGTTTGTTTCCTAAGGATCACTGCTACACAAAAAGTCCAGGAGAAGTGCCTTTTTAAATTTCTCTAATGTGCAATACTCATGTGGCATAACCTCACTGTACATTGTCATGTAAAACCTTATGCATTTCAGACCTGGCAGATGTCACCAGTAATGTGTGCTTAGTGTAGATTTCCATTTTGTTAGGGGTGGAACTCTCCTAGATAGACCTTTTATTACCCCCCCAAAAAACAACAGATACCCAGGTTTCCATTCCAAAGAACGAGAAACCCTGACTCTCAGCTAGATATCTTACTTTTCAACTCAGGTCTGAGTTCTATGCTCTTCTTCCTGTGTTGTTTATTCCCAAAATGTTTTCTCGGCAAAATGAAACCAGACTGTTATCCTATTCATAGTTACCTGCTGGTCATGACAGGTTTGGCTGGTAGTTTGACCTGTGACAGATGTCCACACAGTCGTCAACAAGACCAACCACTGTTTTGCTTTATATTCCTGATGTCTTTTTATGTCTAAAAGCCTTCCTTAACAACCTGTGTGGTCTTCCTTTATCTGAAATGGCAGTTTGGTGTAGAAAATAAAATCTGAATTTACACTGCCTCTCCTGACTCCTCAAAAACCTTTGGATTGTTGAGGCATTTGTACTGAGGTGTTTTAGACATAATGGAAGCATTTCTCAAAAGATATCAGACCACAAAATCATATGTTGTATAGGAAGCTGCTGTATAGGGGAAATAGTTACCAGCCTCTGCTACACAGATCTGTGTCCAAAGCAGATTATAAATTAGCAGTAAGTAAAAATGCTTTTAAAATGATAGTACAGCTTAACAGTCTTCATTGTGTATTATAGTTTTACTAGCTATATTTAAGACAAAATATTAAAAGGCGTAAATGTAAATATTCCAGAATTGAGGAATTCCAGAAATGTGTTCAATGTTTTTCACTTTTAAAATATTAAAAGGCTTTAAAAAAAAAAAATCATTGTTATAGTCAATAATTAGTTCATATTCATCTTTAACCCATTTGTGCGAAAAGGAGTCGAGGTTACCCTGTATGCCCTTTTTTCAGTCTCGTCTAAAAGGAAAAGCTGCCTTCCAGAAATTTTTAATAAATTCTTTTCTATGTTATTTCAAGCACATGTGAAATGCTTCAAATGCTGGAACATGTACATTTGGAAGAGCTCCACAGAAGATGTTAAAAAGCCCCAAATGCCCACTCAACCAAGAGTCAAATAGGAACTTGTTTTGAGGTTATTAAATAATTCTCACAGTAGGGGTTTTGAACTTCCTTTTCATTGCTGCCATGTGTCTTATTCAGAGGAGATATCCCCCTGCAGTTCAGTATGAACTCTAATTATATTAGAGCACTACTTTCCTAGAATGGAAATCACTTAAGCTCTCATTGGAGGAGCTATGAGTGTTTTATAGTAACTTCACCTTCATCAGTTCTTCCTATGTTATAAACTGTAATGTTTTTGTCATTGTCAGAGTTTGAACATAAAGTAACCTTTTTAATACTTAGTACCACTGGGATTTTTAAATATCTTAATCCTGAAAGTAAATATTTAGCCCTGGAAGCAGAAGGAAAGGTGTTTGTTTACATATGGTGTTCATGTACCAGATTCTTTATAAAAGTTAGCATTATGGGTTCAAAACCAAGCTTTCAGAACCAGGCCTTTTTTTTTTTTCTCTTTTCAGTTTTTCTGTAGCTTATGCTTAACTAGAAATTCAAGTGTTGAGTCTCCAAGGAAAAACATTTTTCAGGGACACAGAAGGACAAGATAAAAGTACAGTAAAAGTAAAAAGCATGAATCGGAAGATAATATGTGGAGGAAAAGGAAATTTAAAAAAAAAAATGTTCTCTTGTTTATATTTATCTTATACTTCATTGATCTTTCAGGTCATAAAACAAGGAGGTTAAAGAATTGTATCTTCTTTTTAATTTTCCTTTCCACAGAAGCCAAATACTTTTAATTACTCCAAAGCTATGAGTGAATTCTAAGTAAGGCATACTGTCATAATATGCTGTGAGAACTTTTGACCACCTTAAAAGCAGTATTATAGTGGGAATTCATTACATGAGCACCTGAGGTTTGCTGAAGGATAATGGTGCCTTTGTGTTAGGCACTGCACAAACAAATTACTCTGTCTAGAGACCTAGTGGTCTGGGAGCATAGCAGTGCCTAACAAATGGAAAGAAACCTGCAAAAGGCTGTGGAATGACCCAAGATCAAGATAAAAGTAAAATTAATATCTTGCAACTAATAACATAGAGCAGTTCCTCCATGTTAATTAGCTTTCTGTGCTGATAGCAGTGACTAGGAAGCCTCTAGTCAGGAAGACCTTTTAAGGGGAGTGCTGAAGGGGGATTAGCTGCTGTCTTTTCTGCAGCAATTTCTTTTCCAGAGTGGCTTTTTTAGACAGCGCAATGTATTTGTGTCCAAATCCACAGATGCAATGGCTTAGTTTCAGCCACTATTTTTTTAATAGAAACTACCAAAACTCTGGTTGGAATCCTGTGTCACGAGCACCCTGCTTTCTTCTAGTGGTTACAGAGGAGCCTTGAGTTTCTGGAAGGGCCACAGGAGGAAGGTGCAGAAGGTCTGACTTGATAGGGGAGACTCAGTGTAACAATTTTGATTCTGTTTGAGAGTGAATCTACTGCTGCATCCTGGACTTTCTTGGGTCCCTGTCAGTCCCTCACTAGTAGTGTCCTGCTGGAGCCAGTAGCTGTCTTGTGTAATGTTCCACACTGAGGATGATTTAGAGCGCTCTAATTTAGCCAGAGTCCTGGGTTGGCGCTGCCCCAGCCTGGGCCTGGACACTTAGCATTGGCTTCAAGTCCCTGGGCAGCACCTGCTTCTGAATGGCACAGCTCAGTTGTCCGCCCCAGAGTGCTAGTGTTCACAGTACACCGGTTATATAAGAAACTAGTTCTTGAACTTTTTGTATCCTTAATTCAGAGTAAGTTTCAGTATGCTGTGCTGCATGTGGTGGGTTTATGTGAAATGTGTTGAAATGTCAGGAAGGAGTACTAAATGGTTTAGTAACCAGTTCCTTTGTCATATTGGTTGCCTTGTGTGACCAGTGCTCGCAACTTGATGTGAACAAACTGTGGTTTCTAGGGAGAGCTGGGGTTATATGCATGTGGTAATATAGTTTGTGTCCACACTAGATGGCACCTGCCAATCATTCCAAATGGCACTGAATTATGTGCGCAACACGCAGCTTTCCATGATGGATTTAGCTGACTCTACCAATCTCACTTTACTCAAGAAACTAAACTGGACACTTGTAAGACTAGTGGCTCACACGTCTTTGAGATGCTTTACTTATTATAGATGAAATATGAACATTGTGTTTAGGAATAGGATCCAACAAATACCAGAGGTATTTATATAAGACTGCTTGCAAGTACAAAGAGCTGACTTAGGTTCAAAGCAAAATCAGTTTTAATCATTTTACTGCATAGTCTATTTGAAGATAACAAATAAAATTCTGTGCTAAAACTTAAAATAAGTCTTGAGCTACTATGGATAGTAATTTTAATGTTAATTCTGCATTCTTGAGAGGAAACCATATGTTCCTTGAATTCTGTGGGAGTTACGCCACTAACTTCAGTGGGGCACATTTTCACTCAGGTTTCAAACAACTCATTGGTAAAAGAATGTAGTTTTGTGCTGTTCTTCTGTTATTCACTGGGAAATGAATAATATATCTGTCTGAAATATACAAATCGTATTAACATTGCTACACAGATTTTATCTCTTTTCTTAGTGTTTAATATAGTTACATTACATGGCTGAAAATATGCAAAGGTACTCCTGTACTATCCATCAGCTAGAAATTTAAGAAAGCTTCAAGTATTAAGCTTTTTGATCAAATTACCTGTATCCAAATACACCTACTTAGAGCCAGAAGCTTGAATACGGATAATTTTTTTTTTTTAAAAAAAAAGGCAGTTTTGGAGTATGGCAGATCTTATTTTGTGGTTTTGTGAGATGTAGAATTGTTACTCCAGACTTGCTTTTCCAACTTATCTAAGCCTGGAGACAGCTAATATAATATGGAATGTCTAATTCTCTGCTTTAACAAACATAAATGAACGAATACTGCACCACTATTTTTAAAATATCTAAGAAAACCTTTAATGTAGAAACCTTTTTGCAGTGTACTTTTCTTCAAATAGGAAAGGATCTTTTTATGGTCCAGTTTCCATACTACTTAATTTAGGAACTGAAAGAATCTTTAAGGTGGCAGCCCAGCAGATATATGTGAAAATACTAACCCTTTTTTTTGTCATACGGAGATACCCTAGTTCATCTTTTTGTAGCCAAAGATTATGAGCTGTTATGAAGATTCTTGCCTTAGTTTTTACACAGCATCTCAGTTTTGATCTGTATTACAATTGTTCAAAATCTAAACCGCAAACAGCATCTGTCTCTACCGCCTTTCAGGAGAGTTTCTGTGATGCAAAGAAATCTTTTAAAAAAACAAAATCTGGATTGTTTGTATTGGTTAGTCATATATGAACCATAGTGTAAAGCCATTAGAGTTACGTTACTGGTTACTGTAAAAATATTGTCAAAGCCAAAAGGAGATGTTATACTTCTGCATTTTTTACAACTGCATACATATGGCTAGTAGTAATAGTCAGAGCTTGAGTAATTTACTTGATATTTTGTTCATTGTGTAAACGATTTTATACAGAACCTTTCCACCTTCTGTCTTCAAAGAAATAAGAAAATGTGCTGTCATTTAACTGTAACGTGGTTGATCAGTATTCTACAGAGTAGGATGTTTTTCAGTGAGCAGCTACAGCAGAAATAGTCATTTAAATGATTTAGTTAATGCCCTCTATGTTGATAGAATTGTATATTGCCCAAATAAAAATTGACTGATTTTCTGAAAACTACTAGAGTTAAATGAGTAATGCTATTTGAATACTAATGGCGCTAATTGATCAGTGATACATATTATGACTTATGTTAATTTATCTGGCGATTCATACCTTTTTTAATACATTATTACACCCTGGTCTTTATTTTCATACACTGACATGATTTGTTTTGCATATGTCATTATGATTTTCTTCCTGTATTACTGCTTTGATTTTACTTGCTATATTTTTGTTACTTCATTCTTCTGCAGTTCTCTGGGCGTGTTGTCTGGGGAGGCAGAGGTGCAGTCTCTTTGTGGCTAGCATCCAATGTAATTTTCTCCTTACAAGCTTATCGCTGCTCAAGCCCATATAATTGCTTAACGTGTAAAACAACCTACTGATTTTTCTTGTCATCTGCTTTAGATGTTTTCCCGGTTATGCTACATAGCCTCCCAAGCACTCATTCCTGAGGTCACCTCAAAGCCACTTATGTGATTTGTGAAGTTTGAGTTGTTCTGCCTTGCCCATCACTCTTATGCTGAAGTTGAGTTTTATTTGCCATTTAAGAGTGATCAGTGAGTTTTGTGTAGCCCTTCTCTGCAGTTGTCTTCTGTAACACTGGCATTCGCAAGTTCTGACACTTAGCTGTTCACACCTTTCCCCCCAACATTTATGTATGTCATGTGTTCTCAGCCCTAAGCGTATCCAGTGGTGAACCTTCTCAGTTGGGTGGAAAAGCCATTTAATCTACCACATTGTATTCTATTTCTGACTATTTTTTAATTCACTCAAGCATTTTTTCTTTTTTTTTTTTTCCTCTATAGTTTCCTGTGCTTAGTTTCCAATGACTTTCTGGTGAGGAATGTTGAACTTTAGTCCTGCTACATTAAAAGCAAGGATTGATGGGAAAAGATATTACTGTTTTGTACCTGGAAGCTAGACATTTTCCTATTAGCGTATGGCTAATAAGAGATCAGGTAAATGTGAGTTCTCAGCTCTTTTGTTCTGGGAGTTTAAGAGGAAAGGCATATATTTTTCTTTTACTGCTCTGAATCCGGTAGGCTGCGGTTTAGTTACCTTACTGCTATATTATTGTAGCTCCACTTTGTGCTTTCCACAGTTTACTGGCATACACAAGATGAGGGAGAGGTCATTTTGCTGATGCTTTTACTTTGCTTTCTGGTCTTGAAGCAAGTAATTTCAAAGATCTTTCTTTCTCTGATTTTTCAGATCACTTCAGAATAGATGTATTGGATTATGTTGGTCTTATGGCTACATAAAAGGACTTAAAATCCTAACGTGGGAACAGGCAAGACTCACTGTTGAGGTAGTCTTTTGGCAGATGCAGAGATGCATCACAACCCTGATTTGCTCTCATGTGGAGCTAAGGTTTCATACCTTTTAATGGTCAGAAGCTTGACTTCCATAGTGAAGAGAAATAACACCAAAAATATCTTAGTTATGAGCAAGTTGAAATTAGTTCAGTGAAACTGGTTCTATGTGTATATTCACAGAATCACCGGATTGGAAGAGACCCACTGGATCATCGAGTCCAACCACTCCCACAAAACACTAAACCATGTCCCTCAGGACCTCGTCCACCCGTAACTTAAACACCTCCAGGGAAGGCGAATCAACCACCTCCCTGGGCAGCATATTCCAGTGCCTAATGACCCTTTCCGTAAAAAACTTCTTCCTAATATCCAACCTAAACCTCCCCTGGCGGAGCTTGAGGCCATTCCCCCTTGTCCTGTCCCCTGACACCTGGGAGAAGAGGCCAGCTCCCTCCTCTCCACAACCTCCCTTCAGGTATTTGTAGAGAGCATGAGGTCTCCCCTCAGCCTCCTCTTCTCCAGGCTAAACAACCCCAGCTCTCTCAGCCGCTCCTCATAAGGCCTGTTCTCGAGCCCCTTCACCAGTTTCGTTGCTCTTCTCTGGACACTCTCCAGAGCGTCAACATCCTTCTTGTGCTGAGGGGCCCAGAACTGAACACAGGATTCAAGGAGCGGTCTCACCAGCCTGAGTTCACTTTTTTAAGCTTAATCACTTATACAAATTTATTATGTCAATTGTATAAGTATCTTAGGGTTATCTTGAAGACAAAGAACATATTGACAAGCTGTAATGTACAAAATGGGAAAAACAAGGGAACCAAAATTTAAATTGAGTGTGAGTCAACAGATGCCAGTTGTCAGTATGCTTTGTGCAGTTGTAGTACTGAACCACCTTAAGCATTCAGGTGTCTTTTTCTCACATGTACTGTCTGGAGTCCGGCTTTCGCCTTAATGTGTCCTGACCAAGTGCTTAATTTCAGTTTTACTAAAAATCCAGTAATTATGCACATTTTGAAATGTTTGTAAATGTATTGCCATTCACAGCATTGTTTTGTGCTTCAGAGAGCAGTAGGTTGCTGGAAGTTACAAATTACCAACAAAGATGGGAATGGCATTTATCAGCTCTTAAATATCAACAGAATAGATAGGCTGGCGATCTTCTCTGACACTCAGAAGTGTTTGATTTGTACAGATCTGTTGAAGTAATAGTTGATAGTTTCTTGTCATGAAGGCTGGGTTGCTAGTGCAAAATTAATTAATGTTGAGAAGGCTAACGTTGGAAAAGGATTCAGTTTCTTAATGGTGCAGTATACAAGTGGGAATACTGATTGTTTCGTATTCTCCATTGATAATGAATTATCAGGAAAAAAACATACGGGATGTTTTATAATTCTAAGTGTGTATTCTCTATGCTCAAAATTTAGATTACCTGCAAAAAAAAATCTAGTTATATTACTTGTTCATAATTGAATATAATTTGCTACACACTACTTGTTATGAAGAGAAGACAATGAGCATTTTCATGTCAAAGCCTGTTTCTGTGATATGTGCAGATGTGATGCTTTTCTGATGGAAAAACTGCTTAGCAGAGCTCCTCAGATGAAACTTTGTTAGTAGCAGGATTAGAAAAGTGGACAGCATTAGCTTTAACTTTGCTGGGTCTACGGATGAATGCAAAGAATAATTGGTCATAATTATCGTTCTGAATAAGTTCACCAAGGAGTTCTTATAAATTTGATTTGATGTTTTCTTCTATTTTAGTTGATGAGAATATGCTCTAATTGGTTTTTAATTGTTCGCCCATAAGCTCCAACTCTGAGATGTAATGGATAATTGATTTGAATTCATCTGCTCCTTACGCTTCTGATGATTAAAAAGCTATAAAAGTGGTCCTGAGGTCTGTGTAATAGTTAAATTGTGAGCTAACTGCTGCCAGATACAGTCCCTGCATAACACGATGAGCTTTGGCTGTGTACCATAGTGGCAAATGGACGTGATGAAAATGCTGATGTCACTTTCAAGAAGCTTGGCATACAGTGCAGACAGGTAAACTATCAGAAGTCTCTGACGCTGTTGCACACCTGGACTTCTGCTATTTCCAACAAGGATAAAGCCAGACTAGAATACTTTCAATAAAGAACACTGCTAAATTTTGGAATGGTATAAAACAAATCCTTAGAAATGTTGAATTGTGCCTTGGTGCTTCAATAGGTCTATACAAGCATTGGTCTGTCAAAACCTGTATGCTGACTTCCTCACAGCAACACTTCTATTTATTTGCTATTTCACAATATGTTTAAACAGCCATTTGTTATAATGCAGGCATTTCTTGTTGACATTTCATAGAATGTCCTGACTGACTCTTCATAGGTCTGTCTGAGAAAATTGGCTTAAACTGTCTGTGGAAACCTTGCTTGTGTTGTCAAGGTCCCTGACGATTTAAGGAATTCTGTTCCGTTTTCAGTGTATCTAATCTTATAACTAAAAAGACGTTTTTCTCTAAAAAGGCAAATTGATTTCCCTTGAATCTGTCACTACATAAAAATGCATATTTGCATGCACATATAATCTATCACTGCTTAATCCAATTAAGAAAATAATTATGTTTGCATACAAGTTCACCTTGCAGAATTATGGTGACAGTTTCCCCTTGGATTATCTGCTTTTATATGCTCACTGTTAAATTTAAAACCATTTGATATATGTCTGACTCTGAAACCATTTATTGTCTTCTCCTTTTTAAAACTAACTTGCATCTTCATGATATTCTGATATTTTTGTGTTATTTGACACAGAATGCTTATTTTATAAGTAAAAGTTTCAAGGGAGTTGGAAACTGAGTTGCTTATGTACGAGTCAGCTGAGGAAGCAAGCATTTTGTACATAACTGTGATTTCCATATATTAATAAATGAAACTGTAGATTAAATAAGACCTTTTAACAGTTAAGTCCACTGCGTTTTGGTTCACATTACAGTAAGGAGTGTTTTAACTCAAGCTGTTTTTCTAAACAGTAAATATTTTTGAAAAAAAAAATTTAGAAATTGCTCCTTCTATTCCCATATTTTCATTTTAAATATGATTTGTTCCTTCCAAGATAAATATGAAGTAGAAAATAAGGGAAAATTAATAGCAAGATTATGTTACTATCCCCAACAGTAATCATTGTAAACCCACCTTTTCTTAGTCCTTGTAGTCATATTTTTCTGTGAAAGATTTTACATATGATATCAAGAATTTATTACTTAATATATTGAGCATTTAACATTAATGCAACAAGAGTGTAGCAAAAAGGGACTGAGAGAAGAAATGGAAATCATGAAATTTTGAGCTATTTTTAAATTATATTAGTATCTCTTTATGGTTGCTTTACTTGTCCATTCTCCACAAGTACTGGGTTGGGGGTTTTTTTAAGAAAATGCAGAGGTTGCTTGAGGATTCCCGGGTAGCATAAACATCATATGTCACTCAGCTTTCCCAGGCACTTAATTTTTTATTTAGTTTATTATCTTCAGATGTCATCAGCTTGCTTTGTATTATGAGATTGCCATTTGAAGTACTTCTGTGAAAGTTCTCATTTGTTTCAACTCTTCTGCTCTGTTATTTATGTGTAGGTGTCATCTATTCTGAATCACTGATAAGCCTTGCTTAGGAATGGATGCTATTAAGAATAATTTTAGGTACTTTATTTTCTAGTAACTATAAATTCCTTGTCAGTATACCCATGTTTGGACCTTTTTATTGCTATCAGTGTAATGCATTTTCTTCTCTTTGAAAGAAATGCATTAGATGGATTAGCAAAGCACTAAAAATATCCTTGCTTAACCACCAAATTATATAACCATCCGTTTTCTGTTGGCTGCTGGGCTCATGCTGTGGTATGTTTCGGAAATCTGCATTTTACAGCACATCAAGTGAAAAGAAGCTGTTGATTTAAATAGGATGCTCTTTTAAGAGTTTCAAATACACCTTTTTTTTTCCTATAACAATTTTCATTTCAGAGGTTTACTGGATGCTTCTGATAACTATTATCATTTCAGAATTTGAAAATGCTGCTGCTTTTATATGATATATTCTTTCTCTTTTTGGTCACCTTGGAGCAGGATTTCTGATAGTTTCTTTGGATTTGTGATTTATTTTAACAGAAAAGTGGTTTTTTAATGAATAGTAATTGAGATCAGATCCACTGCTGAAGGCTGTGGTTCTCTGGAAAAAAAAAACCAAATGATTTTTCTAGAAAGCTTTCTATGTATGTAGAAGATTCTATTACAATGACCAGCTCTAGGGCTAGGATAGCTAAGTGTCATCTTTTTTCTGTGCTTTCTGTGTCATTTGAAGTGGAAGTTTTTTTTTAGAGAGTATCTGCTATTCCAGAGACCTCTGTAAGGAGAGAACAAGAGGAAAGTTGTTAATCTTCCCTTATATTAATTGCATCTTGGTCATTTCAAGATTTTTTCACTAAATTAATCTTAAAGATCAGGACTGATTTATCTCTCTGTACACTACTCTATTGCTTGACTGTGTAAATAGGACTAGTGGTAAGTCAATGCTGTAACTAAAATTCTATCTGCACTGGTGAATTAAAATAAAACCAAAAGTGGCTCAATTCAAAAGCGTAGATCATGCTCATCGGAAATGTTACTGGTGAGATAACTCTGTAGACTGCAAAAAGATCATATTGTATTACAATGAAACTGTTGCCTGTGGCCAGGTTACTTGCAATAAGCCTGCAAGATTTTGTTCTTTGCAAATGTGACGAGTCCACTTTTATCCCGAGGTCAACCAAGTGTCACTTTACTCTTGCAGTTACATCCTTTCCTGCTTTTTGTTCAATAAACTGAATGCATGAAAAAGGAAGTTATGCCACCAGAGTAATCCCTTTGCATGTAAGGGAAAAGACTGTAACCAGCTGACTAAAGGGCATGAGAACATCCTGGAAGGTAACTCGGAACTTTTATGTTGAAATAACTCTGATATATCCCATTAACTTGTTAAGTGTTCCTCAGAAACAATGCCTATAGACAGAGGCACAATACTAGCTAGACCTTTCTCCCTTTATTCGGTGCCAAAAAAAGATGGTTATCATTGTGTATAGTATCATTTTAAAGCTAGCATTGTTTACGTACCACTTCTGGAGGAGTACGCACAACAAAGAGTTCAAATTTTTCTTGGTAAGCTTTTATGTGCTTTCATGCCTGGTGTTCTTTACAGGCAAGTAAGAGAAGCCTATACCTTTTTCAGACCCCTGTAAGTGTTCATCTCTGCAGTCATGGGTCTTGTAGAGTAGGAGTAGAGAGCTGAGATTGCTACTCTTTGTTTCTGTGTGGACAGCTTAGAGTTGCTATTCTATTTGTTCTCACTCCATTCTGTCAGGAATATTTGTCTTCAGATATTCCATCTCAACTTTTAAGTTGTATGGACTGTGGAGCCTGTTCACTATATATGTTTTAAATGACTGAAATGGTGGAACCTAGTCTGCTTATATTCATGCAAGTGTTAACAAAATATATGCAGCAGTAATAACACGAGCTAAGAGAAGATGATTTCTTGTGGGGTTTCTTCTTAGAACTTGTTTTGTTTAAATCCAAGAATATAATCTTCAAAAACACTGTACTGGTAAAAATAAGTAAGGGTTTTTTCTCTTTATGACCTACCAGGAAAGAAATCAGAGTCTTCATGCTTCTAGTTTCTTAAAAGGAACTATTCGCTGCCAGTGGGTGTTGGGGAACATGCGATTGCTGATAGCCACTAGAGAGAATGGTATCAAGGCATTATGCCTGTCTTTCTGCCTTTCTGCTGCTGAAATATGGTTTAATATGCCAAGGAAAATAGTCACAGATTTTTTTATTTAAAAACAAAACCTACCTTAGATGAGAGCATTACTTTGAACCTAGTGAACAAAGCAGTGAGTCCAGGCATGAGCATTTTAAAGTGGCAGACACATGTTCTTCATTAGCCAGATCAAGGAAAGATTGGCACAATTCAGATTCTGGTATTTCTAAGTGAAAGCAGGATAACTTTGATAGAATGATCCTTGTCGCACACAGGAGTGTGTTAATATTATTAATGTGATAAAATTCTTTTTAAACTGATCTAAACAACTACAATCAGAATAGAGATAATTTGGTGGAACTTTAATATGAAGAGACTTGTACTTCCTTGTTATAATTTGAAATACTCTGCCCTTTCATGACCTTAAAGTCTGCTTTATTAATCCTAGAGGTCAGTTATGCAAAAAATTCTAATGTTTTGCTGCTTTTTATTGTACCTTTGATTCTTAAGGGATGAGCTGACTTTATGTGCAACTCATCATTGCTTTTACTCGGCTAATTCTGAGGTGAAGAGAAGCTAGAAGGGAGCATACAGCTTGCTGCTCAGTAGGTGAAGGAGAAAAAAATTGGTCAAGAGTTTTTTAAAAATTCACCTTGCTATTTAAAGTACTTCCTGTAACATTCCCCTTTTTAGAAGCAGACAAAGCATCACTTTCTAAAGTTTTAATCAAGAACAGATCAATGGCTTGTAGTCCATCTACCCTGTGGCTTGGGAGGATAAAAGTATGAGCTGAACCTGTCAGGTTTTGAATTTATTCTTCACATAAGTCCGTTGGTGAAATAGTAGATGTTGGCCTTGCTGATATTAACTGCAACACTCTCACTGGTTCCAGTGATAGCAGGATACCAGTGATGGAAATGCTCTTTGTGAGTATGTTTTTTGGGAATCACAGGCAGTTTTAAGCCAAAGCCAAGATGCTAGAAGCTTTCAAGGGGACCAGAAGTAAGAATCAAGTAAGAGACAGTCCTGTTACCACTGAAGGAGACCTTTAGGTTCTTAGTAACTGTCTTAGGTGTCTACTCTTCAAACTTAGCAGAAAAAAATAAAAATCTGGCCTTATTTTGTGATGTGCAGAGGAAGTAATAGAACTGAGATATTGTCCCTTCCTTTTGCAAACAATGAACCTTCTGTAATGATTCTGTATGTCACGTTCTATCTGCTGTTACTCATGCTGAATGCTATGCCATTCTACACACTGTCCCAAAAAGCTCTGAGATTTGAGTATGATACAGCTCAATATAAATAAGGGTGACAGACAGAATTTAGTCTAGAAAGACAGGTCATCTCAGTTGCTGAGGATATCCCTATTTCTGGAAAACAAGGTAGGGGGGTTGATTTGAGAAGCTTCACCAAGGATACAGTTTTGTGGTTTATTGCTGTACTAGAGAATCTGGTTTCTGGAATTACCTACGTGAGAAAAATTATTAACAGATTACATGGGTTTGCAGTGAAAACAGCTGATTGTACAAGTTGCTCCTTACTTTTTTTTGTATTGCAGCTCCTTTTGTGTTGCAAAGATCCTCAGTCCACAAGTACAGTTAACCAGATTAAAGCTGAGGAAAACAAATGCTTTTTTTCTGGCGCATGATTTTGGAAGTTCATTGAGATTGTGGTGCCAGACTTCCCTGGCTAAGTGCATGTTATCACTTACCTAGAGGCAGAGAATGCTAGGTAGCTAATGTGCAATTCAGCAGAAGCTTCCAAGGAAAAGAGGGTGCTGGAGCCATTCAGACAGCTGGCCTGCAACTGTGCTTTTTCCCAAAGGATCTTCAGGAGCAGGCATGGAATGTGCTGGGATATTCTGGTAGTGGCAGCTAGACAGCCTTGTGATAGAGGTAGCAGCTCTGGGAAAGATGATCATCAGGAGTGGCCTATTACTTCTCAGTGCTCTTACTGGCCAAGCCAACTAGCTCAGGCCCAGGACTATGTTATAGCTACACAGCTTCCAGCTCTGTTGCAGGCTTGTTCGGTATTTCATTGTATGTTGTCTATATTCTTCAGTCAAACTCGTTCACAGACTCTCCCTGTGTACAAAGGAACGTACTGCCTAATCTAGTTGGTCTGCTCTAAGGGTAAAATCTGATGAATACTGGTGTATATCTACAGCAGGGAAGGACATAGAGCCTCTACTGAAAAAAGTAGGATATGAAATAGTGTGCCTTAGCTAATGTGATTAATGACATTGTGCAATACAGAATGAGTTTTAGTATTATCAGTTCCAAAGAAAGCTAAATATGTGACAATCAGTGGATCTCTTGTATTCAAGTGCTGACCTTTTGGTGCTGTGAAATAATACACAGCAGAATCTTGTTAAGTTGTGCTAATGACTTGAGAGACCCATCACTGATTACTTGATTTTACAACTTAGCAAGTAAGTGAAACGTGATGACAAAACTTTAGAGATGCATACTTTTAACAGTATGGTATCTGCTAAGTTATCTTGATGGTAGCAGTTTAGGTGTAAATATATGTGCAATGTATGGGTTAAAGGACACTAGTATCATTAACTAAATAAATGATGATTTCCTGAAATGACTTCCATATGGCTGCCTATTACTAAATATCTTTCAAAGAAACAGGTAAGTCTACTAGTTATGAGAGTGTGTGACCAATGAAGTAGTTTTCAGCATAATAGATGTTGGGTTTTAGCATTAGTAAAAATGTCTTCTTTATCATAGAATAAAAGTAGTTAAAGGTACTTGGGAAAAAACTCATCTTGACTAGCATAGTAGTAGTATGGAGGTAAGAAGTGCATGAAAAGTTTTATCTTCAAATTGAATCACCTGGAGAGCTAAACTGCTAACTTATCCTCATTCTTAAAACAGTAATTCCCAAACTACAGCTTCACGGGACATCATTTCATATGTTCCAGTAAATTCTATAGTCTTCAAAATAGAGAGTAAATACACCCATTATGAAAAAGTCTGCATTTTTTAATGACCAGGGTGGGTTTTTTTGTTTACACTGTGTTTCTACATTAAGTACTATTAAGAATGCAGCTTCATTATTGGCAGTGTGCTTTTAAATGAGCAGGTAAGACTTTTTCAGTAAGTCTTAGAAAATTACATTGAGCAATTTAATATAAACATAATAATATATGCTTTCAGTAAAAGAAGGAGCAGA
Source organism: Piaya cayana (assembly GCA_013389865.1). Lineage (NCBI taxonomy): Eukaryota > Metazoa > Chordata > Aves > Cuculiformes > Coccyzidae > Piaya > Piaya cayana. Next base: position 41,923 of record WAAB01000785.1, read on the forward strand.
AGCCTCTCTCTATTGGAAACATAATATGCACTTGTTACTGTGCATTGGTGTGTCAGCATAGAAGTCTGACTAAATAAGGCAATGAATGAGTAGAGCTTATCAGTGTTTGGCAGGAATATAGTCCACTAACAGCTGATACAGTAGCCCATCTTTTCTGTGCTGTCATTGACTGTCTGTGCTGCACACAGATGTGTGTTTATTGTCTGACCAGTTGCTGATTGTGTTCAGAACTTAGCTCTCCACCTTTTCTTTTTTTTTTTTTTCCAGAAGTATATACAACTGAGCTGAAACTCTTAGAAGACCAATCATTTGTATGTTTGTATTTATGTAAAAATATATATGGAATAGTCAGCTTGCAAAGTTTAGGGAAGAAATGTACTGCCCGATCTGTTTCTTCTCCCGCCAAATAGTCTACAATAAGTGAATATTGTTTGATAATGTAGGTTAAAAATAGGAAGCTTCATGTATATGGGTGCCCTTATGGTACCACTGTGCACTTAAAAAAATTCTTGTAACAAGCATCCATCACACTGAAAGCAAGTCCTGACTGATTTTGCCTTCCTTGCTCTGAGGGACTGATGCCACTCAAGTGGCTAAGCTCCCAGAGATCTTTCTGGGAACAGTATTACACCCTGCATATTTGTAGGTGCTTTAAAAAAAATACAGAAAAAACCCAAAAAAACCATTAAAAAGACCCCCCCAAAAAAACCCAGTGTAGAATGCCCTAAACATTGTTTCTATATCAGTTTTTCCTGTTAAACTGTGCGGAGTTGTCTGATTTTGTCCTTGTTTGGAATTTGTAGATTCTGTGAATAAAGTTTTTAGACCAATAACTAATCTTTAAGAACTGATGGTACCTGGCCTGCTACAGAATGCCCCTAAATGGTCAAACTAGTGACTAGCAAATACTTTTTTATACTGGGAATGAATGGAAATATCTATGCATGTATGGCCTTTTTAAAGGGATTTATGAAAAGTATCAAACATTAAACTCTTATCATTCCTTAAAAAGTTGGTTGTTTTCAAAGTGCCTTTTCATCATGCCCAGTGCAGTGCTTAAAAAACAAACCCTGCAATTTCACTTAATAGGTCCATCTTCTCCAGTTCAGTAGCCCAACTTAAGTGTCCTAATGTGAATTCACAACTCAGTAGCATTGCCATGTGCAGTATATTTAACAGACATGTCTTTCTGTCCTCTGCATCAATCTCTGATAATAGTACTGTAAGAATGAGCAGCTGTTTGGGATTCTTGCCATTAGAGCACATGTGAAGGGTTTGCAGTAGATGCACAGTGTAATGGACTGTTTGCCATGTGTGTAGTAGCTCTTACGTATGGCTTTCTAGTTAAATCCCCTCCAAAATAAGAGACTTTTACAGGCCAAATAAGGACACTTTCAGGCTGCCTTTCTGACACTATTCTACTGAGCCCAAAATGCTTTGCTAGTTTTCTAGCTGTCTGCAAACCACCGGTATTGAGCTGAATGAAGTATCATACCTACAGTTGTGATCTGTGTGGGAAGCAATATGATGTGTCCATAGAGATACAGAAACTGCATAATTACACAGGAAAGCATGGTGAAGCCATTAATATACTTCCAGTCATTCAGGGCTGCTTTATTAAAAGGAATTTTATTAACCAATTTTATCTTTTTAATTTCTGAAAATACATTTTGAAAATACTTTAATTGCTGTAAGTATATTAACTATGCAGACTTACAACTTCTCATTTTCTGATTACTTAAAAGATGTTTTGTTAGGGATGGTTGGACTTGATGATCCGGTGGGTCTCTTCCAACCTGGTGATTCTGTGATTCTATGTTGTAGCCTTTATAAATATGTCATCCTGTTTTCAGTATACAAATTTACTGGCTCTATAAGGAAGGCTGTCTGACTTTTTTTTAAAAAAAAAGTTTGAATCAGTTGAGGGCTGTGCAAAACATGCCTTATAGCACCTGAATATCTGTACATATATAAGAATTTACCAAGCTATATTATGAAATTATGTATTATTAATTAAGGTATTGTAATGGAAACTAAACCTTAATCAGTAGTACTTGAACTTTAAAGAATAAGCCATTCAATAGTTTCTTTTTAATTGCTAAGTGACACAACATAATTAGCTTTTGCAGAAGTTTTGTTAATTGTGTCTACACTGAAGCTTAAGAAAAGCATTGTCTTTGGTTAGAGGCTGTTACCTAGTTAAAAATTTCTATCCCATGTCAACTTTCAGTGCATTTTGTGGAAGATATGTTTGTAATACATCAAGGACTGACAGGAAAAGAGCTTTGCTTTAGTGTGTTTTAGAAATGTATTGACTCTAGTTTTGTATTGAACAGTAACTAAAACATAAATGCCTCTGAGAAGGAAGTTTACTCATCTGAGTTGATCTGCCTGACCCCATCCACACTATCATATTTTCTTTGTAATACTCACTTCAGAGTTAAATGTAAATGTTTGGACTAAAAAGCCAAAGTATATTCGACAGTATCCAAGAATGATTTAATGTTAAAAAGAAAAAAAAAAAAACAGCTTTCAGTCCCTCTGCTGGGAAGATTAGAATTTGAAAGCTATTGGCATAGTGCCCATAATAATAAAAAAAGTGGCAGTTGTTAATCACAGAAAGACAGTTTTATTTTAACACTACTGTCCATTAGGTATGGTTTGTCTTTTAGATCACATTTATATGTTAATGAAATCTCTCATGCATGGTAGTACATGCACTCAGAATCAAGGTCCAATGCTTACTTCTCATCCTGCAACTCCAGAAGCAGAGTCTTTGACATGAAGCTGTGACTTCATCTTCTTAAAATGAGACATTTTGAAAGCTTTCATAGTGAAATTTATTTTTAAAAAAACAAACAGATTTTAAATTCCAGAACTGTAGTTCATATTCCTTTATCTTTTTCAGTGGAACAAATTAAAGAAATTTGACAGAATAAAATCTCTTTCAATACATTTTGCTTCCTGCTTAGGCATATTTTTGTCTGTGATGAAACCTTTTAAGCATTTTGGTTGATGCAGATTTTAGGTTGTAAATACAAACTCTGCTTCAGGGCACCAAATCAGTTCTTGAAGGTACCCAGGTGCTACTTTCTGTAACTGAGACCTGAATGTGAAATTTCTGCTGTGTATGTTGTGAAGCATGTCATGCTGTAAATGAGAAGAACAGGTCCTGAATATATACTGTGTAAAAAGAGGCCAGGGACCATTTTCTTTGTGTAAATCTATTCTTTTCTGAGGATGAAATTACTCCAGATATATGGTGACTTGTCCTCATTTTCTCATATAAGGTGGCTTAATTTGAAATATTTCCTCTGTGTCTGGCAATACTGAATCTACCAGAATAAATCCCATTGCTTTTGTGATAAAAAGCATATACTTGTAGAAATAATTGGCTTCCTTGGAGAGATTTATTTTGTGGGGTGAATCTCCTGGTATTTGCTGTAAGGGCTCTGATGGAAGATTAAGAAACTTGGGTAGTTATTTTAAGCATACACAGTAGAGATATTCTCTAAGAAGCACCTATTCCTCCTAAGAGAAAGAGCAATATTCTCTCCTTTGTGAGGTTTGTAAGAGTTGTCTATAGTGTACTAATACGGAGGGATACTTTTTCTCTCCTATGCTCAAGTTACAGTATACTAAGCAAATATTTATTAACAGACCCTTTGGAGGCAGTGCCATGTCAGCAACTGCATTCAACACATCCTGAGTTACTAGGAAGCTTAGTTGCTTCCTGCCCCTCTCTCAAATACCACCTTAGTTGATTCATTGTACATGGACACAGCACATTCTTTCTTTGCTTCCATCCCAAATGACTAAGCTACAGTTAAAGATACAGATGTTTCTGCTGAGCAGGAGCATTAGATTCATAATCTGCTCCTCAGCTGAGATTCTTTCCGTCTCTCCACACAGGCTGTCTAACAGCTGCAGCACCATCTAGTAATTATGCTTGTGACTGTTAGTTCCTGCTGGGCTTTGCTAAGTGTATAAGACAAGTTGTTGTACGGAATTTTGCTGCCCTGTCTGGCCTTTCACACAAATGTTAACAGTTTCTAATTATTTCTTCTCCATGTTAATCCCGTGCCTTTCTATAAGATAACATTTCTGAGGGTAACATTCTCTTCATGAAGCCTTATTTCCTCACCTGTCTGTTGTAGTCCCCTCCACCCTTGCTGTGTGGTGGCTGGTGATTTTGCAAGTTTTCTTTGTTGTAAAGGTTTTAAAAAACTAAGGGAAAGGCGCTTAATTTATCCTAAGTTTGTTCATTTTGAAGGACACATTGCATTATCATCCTGTGTTTCTGTCACTACTTCTGTTAGCTTATTTGTAGACTCTGGTAAGATTGGTACTGAGATGTTCACCTGTTCCTCTAAATCTTTCTAGTCTTTTGCATCTTGTCCTTTCATGAAAATGCAGGGTGCAAAGGGATGAGGGAAAGATCTGCCACAGGAATTTCTCTTTTGGGGTTGTATTTCACTTTCAAGTTTTTACCTTTGTCACTGTAAGATCATGTGCTGCAGTCTTGGCGATGCATAAGCTAGAAGTTGTTAAGAATATATTTGGGAGTGGGAGTGACCATTCAGCCTGTCTGCAGCTGGTTTCTCAGCGTCCTTGAACAAGAGAGCTTGAGAGTAGGCTGGATGGATTGTCTTGCTGACAACAGCCCACTCCTGACTCCCAAGAGTTCTTAAACGCAGCTGAGAGTGGGTAGGGATTTACTGGATGGAAATAATGCAGATTGGAAACATCAAACTGAATGAGCATATGTGTCATGCACCAACTACCTCTGTGTATCCAGCTGGAGCGGTGGAGTGAGGGACCACCACTGCCAAGCACTGTAATTACACAGTCCCTGCCCTGCCACAGCAGACATTTAGACTGCATTGCTCTGTGGCAGAGATAGTCACAGAATCACAGAATCACCGGGTTGGAAGAGACCCACTGGATCATCGAGTCCAACCATTCCTATCAAACACTAAACCATGTCCCTCAGGACCCCGTCCACCCGTAACTTAAACACCTCCAGGGAAGGCGAATCAACCACCTCCCTGGGCAGCATATTCCAGTGCCTAATGACCCTTTCCGTAAAAAACTTCTTCCTAATCTCCAACCTAAACCTCCCCTGGCGGAGCTTGAGGCTTGAGGAGCTTGAGGCTTGTTTTTCTGCTCTTCCAGTCTCCCTCTTCCCTTGTATCAAGTGATGGGCAGCACGTTGTTGCCAGGCTGGAAGGAACCATGTCTGCATTCGTAGATGAGGTCCTGCTGTGTTCTTTAGCCAGATGTAGAGCCGTGCCTCTCCTGTGCCTGTGCTGATCTGCTTGAAAAGACAAATGAACTTTAAGCATAGCTAATGTGGCTGTGTTTATTCTGGAAGATCTCAGCTGTTATGCTGCAGCCATATCTATATCTGTAGTGTTCTGGATAGCTGAGTGCCATGACAGATAATGACTTACTTGCATGCAGTTTTTGTGTGACAGCATGAGCACCGTTGATCCCTTTCCCTTTGGGGCACTTTCATGCAGCCATGCTACTGACACTCATGAGTGCTTTATGTTGTCTCTTTTCTGTAATGTTTTTTGAGTGTTTTGTTTAGCTTTTGAAAGTGATTAAACCCTTTGTACATGAAAATCCTCTTTATGTTTCTGTCATAGAACTGCTTGGTCGCTTTTACGTTTTTCTACTTAAGGCACTTTGATCAGCAGGACTAGTCTGGCACCTTTTTGTTGCAAGGACGTTACTTTAATAACTCCCTTACTGTTTATGCTGTCCTTGAGTGCATTATTCGTGACTGCTTTGAGCTGCCTCCAGAGTAATTAACCAACTTTGCACAGATTCATGTTCTCTTGTAAATTAATTTAGAGTTGTACTTACTGTGTATTATAGGTAATGTTAAAAGACCTTTTTACTGGTTTGGGGTCCTTTTTAGGTGTAACTATAACATTTTGGGTGTAAGAGCTCTGCTGTTCTGCACACTTACTCTGAAATTTCTCATATGCTGGTGATTTCCCTAAATGGATTCATTCTATTGCAGTACTATTTTTTAAGCTAAGTGTTGTGAATGTTTCTTTCACTGCTTTTAGTTTAGTCACACATCCTGGGCATGCTGTGTGGCCCAATAAAAATTTGCTGAGTTAAAAAAAAAAATTGTGATCTCATATGTTTGTTAGTGCCCTGCAGTGTTGCTCTGTGTAGATACATGTTTCTGTTGCAGGGTTGGGGTCTTTTTACGCACGTGCACACACACACACGCACACACATTTTGTTCATTAGTATAGATCCAAGTTACATTCTCCTCTTTCTTCCTCTTCTTTTGGACCAACTGTTTTTGTAATCCAGACAGCAGAGTGGCTGACCTTCAACTAAAAAGGCATAATCTAATCTCCACAAAAAACTTCAGTGTGGCAGTGTAAGTCAGTCTCCTGGCATCTCTCGTACAGATCCAAACCGGGAGCAGGCACACAACATTCAGGTTTCACAATTCCCAGTTCAGTGCCCTGGTTACCAACCAGGATGTTACAACCAAGGATGTGCTCTATTGCAAGTTCTGCCTTTGGCAATGTTTTTAGAATACTGACCATAAACTGCTCATGCATATTTAAATGCATTAATTTAGAACTTAAATTCTTGAAAAATTTCATGACCGGAAACTCATTATCACAGAGTCACTTAAGTCCAGATCAGAGAATGTGTATTGAGTGTGTGTCTGAGCATTACCCTGAGGCAAGTTTAGCTTCCTGGTGTTTAACATACTACACAGTACCTAATCACTACACCAGAATCTCTCCCATTCACTGTGAAAGGATCTAAGCATCATTTCTAAGCGTTAGGATTTCCACTCCTCGTATCAAAACACAGCATTGCTGAGCTTCGTAGTACTTGGCTATTAAATCCATGTGTAGTGTAAAATGTGAGCAGTTTAAATTCCCCTGTTTTATCAAGGCACTTAAAGGATAAAGTGTGCATGCTGCAGAGGTGGAGTGAAAGTACCCAGGTAAAATAGTAAGTGGGTGGATGAGCTTAGTGTCTGCCTCAAAGGCTGAGAACGCAAAACATTTAATGATGACACTAGTGCCATTCAGTTTACTTCAGTGGCTGCTGGACAGTTAGTTCCAGGCTGTGCTATTTTCATCTTAATGTATCTGACTAGTATGGACAATACTGCAGATGACTGAAGTAAACTTTAAGGTGATACAAGTTATAGATGTTGAGGTATTCAGGCAGGGGAAGCAGGCATGGGAAAAAACAGTTAAAAAAATATTTTAATTATACGTATCCTTTCTGTGGAACAGGACAAATAACTTGAAAGAAGATTAGGAAAGCTTACTTAAGTCATATTTTTTAATTAGAGCAGTAATAGATAATGTTGTATTGGTACATGTATAATCTTTGTTTTCTTTGAATCAGAATATTTATTTGAAAGTAAGTTGATAATATCTTTTAGATTTTCCTTTAATACTTGAGTTGGGTTGCTGGAAATAAGCAATTTATATTTTTAATTCATTACCACTTCAGTGGAATATTTAATTTCTCGGTGAGACAGGCCTTTCCATGATAGCTTATGCAAATATGGAGGATTTTTTTAAGTCATCATTTTCTTTTACTGGTACAGGATTTCTTAGCATTGCCAATAGCACTAGCATATGATGCTGAATGTAACTAATATAATTTTTTCACTGCATATCTTGCTGAAAAAAACCCAAAATATTTAGCTGAATTTGAGAATTTTAACTAATACTGTTTACATGTGCAAGAGGGAAAATATGATGCACCCTCCCCCCTTCATTGTTAAGTGGTAAATTGTTGCTATGGTGATTGTTCTTTCCATCCCATCAGCTATAACCTCGTTTTCCACATCAACTGAATAGCTGCAAGCAAAGCATGATCTTTATTATTTTTTTTTATATCAGTTAACATTGTTTTGCTACATAGTTATTGTCTTGGGGCTTAATGTCAACATCAAGATGCAGTGAATGTAAACAAGATAGTTCTAATTCTGTAGTACATAAATCTTTGCACTCATTAAAACAGTCGTCTTGTAACTGCCCGAACTTTAAGTGGACTTCTTAAAGGAAGCTTATTTTTAGTATACAGTTAATTTTTTTATTCTTTAGAAAATCTGTGAAAAATTTGGTAAATAAATTGAATAAAGTCTCAGTTAAGCAATTTGTTGTTTGTCAACTAAGGTGATGAAAAAAAAAGGTAGTTCTAGTAAAATTCCACAGGATAGCTTTCTTTTCCTGTAGCATAAGTCTGTATGCATGGTTCAAATGCAGAGAGATGCCTTTACTGTGGTGAGAGTAAGCCAGGTGACCTGTTGTAGAACCACCAAAGGGGAAAACAGATGAATGTGATCTGGATGTGGTCCTATATATATACAAAACAGATTTGTGTCAGGACAAAGGGCAGAATGCGTTTGTGGTCCATCAAAATAATGCCCTAAAGCAAGAGATATTCCCTTTCAGCACCACTGAGGTTTTTCAGGGGCAGATGTTAACTGCAAGCCTTGGAGCTATAGGTGAGAAGCTGTGCTGTGTGGCACAATGAACAGGATTTTTTAAATAATATCTTTGAACTTTAATGCTTTTAAAAGATAATATTTACATGAACTCACTTGTGTATTGTTCATTGCAGTTGGTTTTCCCTTTTTATGTAAAATTTGAAGCATTTATAAACATTACCATGTTGTGTTCTATATCACTAGACAGCATATGACCAACACTTTGTGTTTCTGATTTGACTTATGCTTCATTATAGTTAAATTGTCCTTAATTTTTGGGAGGTGGGTGACTTTTTCCTGTATATTTCATCTGCATTACTTGTGCCTGTTTTAAATTGTGTCATAATCAGTAAAGGAACGAGATCATGTCTGCCTAAGGTGAATTTTTCTGTTACCTGTTTTATGGTCCTGAAGAGGCCTTGCAAAATAGAGAAGTGTACTCAGGTACAGTCTTTGAGAACAATCATTTCATGTAAAAGCATCCTAATTATCATATGAAAATGTAAATAAGTATCTTGATTTCTCTGTTAGTAGTCTTTTTGGGTTCTGTATGTGAAACAGCATTTTTCAACTTTCAAAATATTGTGCTGCCATAGGCAGACTTCCTATTAGGTGTTCCTGACCTATATCTGCAGTTCTGCTAAATAATGTCAAAGATCATCTCTCAGTAGAACAGTGTCTTAAAGGGTATGGTGACAATTATAGTGCAAACAGTACATCACTTATGGAGGAAAACTAGGACTTGGATTCATTTTTCAAGTAAGAATGATATCATAGCATAATTTAAGTCTAGAGGGAGGAATCTTGAATTATGGAATATTGGAAGTACCTATTGGAAGTACTTACCATATGACTACTAAAAGATTAATTATTTTGCCTAAAATGCAGTTCACTCAGTCACCTCGTAGAAACTGCTCCCATGAAAGTGACAAGGCCATATTTCCTTCCAGTTGCAAAGGATAAGTGAAGTTACTGAGATAGCATATTGTATTGTCAAATTGCTTGTGGCAAAACAGCCGTTACAGTGTCCTTGTAGTATCTGTTTGCTTTGCCTAGCTTTATCAGGTGTGGTGTTTTAATTTGTGAATCTGCTTTATTTAGATTCTTGAGCTCTTTACTTAATTTCCAATAACCAAAGCTGTATGATAGTACAACTGGAGTACCTGCGAGAGCATATAGCATATCACATGAGGCATGAAGTCCTTGCACGTATTTCACAGTCACGTGAATAGACCACAAGAAAGACTATTGTTGTGTAGTGATCCTTTTTGTATCCCTCCCTCAGTAAAACAATTCCAGCATTTGGAGCAGAAACTGAAAGAGAAGCATCTGCTTCATGTTTTGTTGTTGCATTTTCCTGAGTCTAGTGTTTCCTGCAAAACCAGAAATAATTCCTCGCTGAGCCAGAGCAGAGTGACCTAAGGTTCAGTAGCGCCCAGTGCTGAAAAAATAGCTGTTTAGTCTTTATTGCAAGTTCTTTACTAACTCAACCATCTGACTTCCTTACTTATTTTGAGCCCTGAAGTTTCCAGTAAGTTTTTAGCCTGCAGTACCAGGGATCGGCTGCAAACATGAGGCAAGGACTGATCGGAGTGCAGGAAAGGTAGACTGAGGGTAGGAGAAGATTGTTCCTTTCAGCTGTGCTCCTCCTCAGATTTAAACATATATGAAACTGTAGCCTTGCGTTGCTTTGAATTTTTGTCCTACACAGTCCCTTAAAGGGATCTAGTATGTTCTTTTGTTGTATGAGTGTAATCAGGAATTTGATGACCTGGAAAAAACGTATTCAGGCAAAATGCCAGCCAGAGAAGAGAATCCTCTGAACAGTAGGACAGTGCACATGGGATCTAGTATTTCTCTCTGTATTATTTCTCTTTATTGTAATTCAGGGGGTTTTATTGCTTCAATTGCTATTGTTTCTGGGGAAAAAAAAAGTCTTTCTGGACACGTTTATATAGTACGAAAATTGTTCAATAAAGGACAAACATACTCAAAGCAAAACCACATTTGCCATATAAAAGGCCATCACATTGCTCTTCTGTAGTCCTCTTGAATGAGTGAAAGTGTGCACAGGTTGCTCTGTTTAATCTTGTTAAATTCTACATGTTTTCTATAGCCAGTATTCTGTTTATTTTACCAGTCATTAATTCAAAAAGCTAGTTCTAAGTTCTGCTTGTAGTGGTAAACAGACGTTGTGGCTGTGAAATGTAAAAAATAATAATTCTAACCTATATCATAGTTGTTTTGAAACAGATTAGAAAATACAGCTACAACGATAACCTAATTCCGTATTTGAATTTATTATTTGGAAAAAAAAAAATATATATATATATACAGTTTTCATTATCTTGATTATGGAAGTGCTGGAAAGGAAGCAGTGTTCTCTCAATGCCACTCATATAACGAAAGAGAAAGAAGCTGTTTGTGCCTGCCAGAGAGTAGCTTTTCTTGTAGATTGAAATGTATAGCATCAAGAAGAGTTTAAGCTAAAAATGATAAATAGTGCTTAAAAAAAAATGAAACAAAACAAAAGCAAGCCAAAACCAACCAAACAAAAAAATCTAAAACCTCTTTCCCTCTGGATTCCTGTGGACTTGGTCAAGAATTGCAGTTCTGTCTTCTGTTCTGTGTGTCAAGGATCATGCAGTGTTTTGTCTGTGAGAATGTCATTCCACCCCTGAATTCAGAGACTGTCCTTAATGATTTTTCTTGCCTTCACAATTCACCAGCAAAGAGATAAAAGTAGGCCATATAAAAAAATCATACAGATACGAAGGAATTTTCTAAGCTGTATTGTTTATTTTTCAGATTTATTGGTGAATTTTATCTGAAGATACATTTTTCTTGTTTGTAATTTTTTTCTTCACCTTGACTCAGTTTCAGTACAGATACTCTCAAATACTTTAATTTCTTCAGTCTTTCTGCTGTGTTAGTAGCTAGCTGCTTTCACCGTTTAATTGCTACTAAGCATATTTTATTTCCTTACTAACCTGTTTGTCTTCTTGCCCTTTAACACTTCTGTTCTCTGGCATAAACCTGCTGCTTTTAAGAGGCAATACTGTTGTTCAGAGAACTTGCTTAAACAACATGTGCTTTGTTCCTCTTAAGCACTCAAAAAAAAAAAAGTCATCAGAAGGACAGCAGAGAGAAAAACTGTCAGACCTTTCATAAATATTTTCATCTGAGATTAGTGACACGCTTTCATGTCCCACAGCCTTTCATCCCAGCAGATTATAAGAGAAACATGATTTGCTCCATCCAAAAAGCATTATAAGGGAAAGAAAAATAAGTGGTTTAATTTTTTAAAAAAACCACACTGATTTGTAGTAAGTAAATCAACAAACAACACCAATGTAATGATTTTTCTCCTTAGCTAAACTACAATTTAGCTGTTTAAAACTTTCTATGTATAGAGTATCATGGATTAACTATCAGAATTCTCTGATGCACTTCCAAGAAAAAAATGCCTTTTCATAATGTGGTTTCATAAAGTGGACTGAATTTTGCAAAACTGGGAAGGGTGCTTAATGCAGAAAGCAGTTGGCATCATGGATTTACTCCAAACTGTATTATCTTTTACATGTAAAGCAAATCTTATTCTGGAATCATTTTCACATGTAGGAAGAGACACCACTGAAGAGAATAGATGGAAAGCATTAGTACTGTAGTTACCAGAGAGCATTTGATTGTAGAAGGGAAATGTGTTGATTTACTTGAAAAGTCATTAAGATATAATAGTTTTAAACAATAAAGAATACTACTAAGTAATTTTAGTTGTGACATTACCAGTGCTAAAAAGTACTGAAGTTTGCATTTGACATTATGCCATATTACGTGACTCGAATAGCAGACATTTTTTTCTTTATTCTACTTCAGGGAAGGACAGATGGATACCAAACATCTCTCGCAAAAAAAAAAAAAAAAAAAAGGGTATTTAAGTTTCTAAATTCCAACCATCACATTGTCAAAGTTTCTAAAGCTTGTGTTAGATGTAATTCATACACTTTAATGCAGAGTTACTGTAGGAGGAAAAGTAATTAGTTGGAGGTGGACTCTTCTTTGCTTAATTATCCCACCTCCAACAGTCCTAAATTCGACTCTGACTTACAGTGGCAAAAATCTCATTCACACAGAAGCAGCATTCAGTTGCAGCACTGCAGTACATCATGCTTCAGTCTAACCAGATGGCAATTCTTCTTCCAAGTGTGTGTCACTACTTGTGTATGCACTTCAGGCAGGTTAGACTAGGGAGCTGGTTCCATTTGCTTTAAATAGCAGTGTACTCTCTGGACGTACACCTAGCTTAGCCTTTTCATGCTTCTGTATAGTGTAGGACAGCATAGAAGGGGCTTTTTTATTTTCCCCTCATGGTCAGTGAGACAATGTGGTGAGTGTTGAAAGTACTTTTTTCTCAGCTCAAACATTTCCATAGCCTTCCAGAATCTGCAGAATTCTGTCTCTGTCCTGGTCAAGTATTCTCTGGTTCATGTGCTCCTGCCTAAAGATACCTAAACTGAGCAAGTAAGAATCTGCATGATTTAAATTTAGTCCACCTTGCAACTAACATAATCTTCCCTGCACAAGACTAAAAATTCAATGCTTCTTTTGCCAGGAAAACTACATGTTTGGATATTTCATATATCTGCCCTTATCTGTTGTAATGCACAATATAAGAGTCATGACTGAACCTCTTCTGCAGCAGCTCATGGCCTCATCAAACCTTGAAGTAAGCTCCAGCATTTCCATTGTAAGCAATTAGTGTCCATGAAGTACGCCACTGAGCAGACTAACACCTGACTGCCATAGCAAAATGTCAAAGAATAATAAAGAACTGGCAGCATACTGATGCTCTTACACCCTCCTGAGATAAAAATTTCAGAATGACAGCATTACTTACCTCCCAGCATGGACATCAGTTACCATAGTTACTTCAGAATGAGTCTCAATATTGATGCTAGTTACAGATAATGAGATAGAGCCACTTAATCTGGTTCATTACTGGTTCTGCGATAACAGCCCAAATACAGACTGTAGGACCAGGAGCACTTTATAACTGGTGTGGTTCTCTGGTCTCTGCCCTCCTTACTGAACAAGGGGCGTACTACCCAACACCAGCCTATTTGGCATCTTATGGGAGTTTCTTGTGAATGATACTCAGGATTGACTGAGCTGGCATTTTAAGTGTCCTCCAGTCAACTGCTACCACACAGTCTTCAGGCACTGTCTTTTAGATACTGGTCTAAAGTACCAGTACTCGCACCAGCGCAAGGTAGATCTAGTTGCTGTCATAATCTGAGGCTTTACCATTGAGGACTGCATATGTGGATGAATTGGGTAGTATGACACATCATTAACGTGTCTGGAAACTCAAAAGATCAAGGCACATGTGAATGATTAACACCTGGGAAGTCATGTCATATTAGCTTGTTATTTATGCAGGGTCATCTTCGACTTTAATGAGTGACTGCTAAATACCATGAAAACACTGTAGTGGATACCAGCCAATGAAAATTGTGACTTATTTATAATGAGAAAAGAAAAAAAAGGCTTGAATAGTTTTACAGTGACTCCAGTTGAGCCTCCTAAATGGTATTAGTTGTACAGAAAGATTCTGTCAAGCAAAAGCACACCTAAGGGCAAAGACTCCAAATGACTTGACCTTACTGTAAGGAAACTGTACCTCAGCTTTGCTACAGCTGTTTGGCTGACTGCCAGGTCTTGCTGGCAAGGAATTTTATTTTCCTGTACGATGGAGTGAGACCTTGTTCTCATGACAACAGAGAACAACTCAGTGTTAGTGAAATACTAGGGTCCCCTCTTAGCCAAGTGCAGGAAGAAATGGGCACGTTGGATATCCTGATCATCTGGGGCCTGGAGTAGTAGCTGTGTAGCTTCATGTTCTCTGGAGGAAGTGAGACCTTTTTAGAGTTCGTGGTTCTTCAGCATGTAGATTGGTGTTGTATACTCACTGAAAGTGCTGGGACCTCTTACGCTGGGCAGCATGGTGCTAACACATCTGCTTTCTTAACACAAACTGTACAGTTGCCAAAAGAATTGTCCCAGCATCACAGTCAGTCTTCTGCCAAATTTTTCTGAGATGCTGCTGATGGAGCCAGCCTTCCTTTTTATTTGACGATATTCTTGCTTCTGAGACAACCAAATAGATTTAACAAGAAAGCAAAGGTGCCTTTTTATCCATGTTAAAAAGTGTGAACTGTAAGGCACTATCTTGCAGTGTTCCCTGAGGACTAATTATTAGGACCTCAGGTGGCTGGATCCTTAAACTTATTTTTTTTCTGACCAGGCCCATTCAGTTTCAGTCTTTAGTGCCAGAGGCAGCTTTTATTTCCTTTCCTTCTCCAAAGATACTTTTTTTCCATGGAGCCTTTTTGAAACAAAACTGACCTTGCTTCATGTAAGATCTATTGATGAAGTTCCTGCTTTCTTGATGCTGTAAACTCCCATGTATTTTTTCAAGGTAGATGAAGAAAAGTTGTTTCTTTCCTGTTCTAAAAAAAATCCAAAGTCCCTATGCTGTCTCACTTGTAGGCTGGTAATACTTGATTTTATCATATCATGTTCAGAGTATAAGACTGAGTCAGTGTTTCTGCCATTTCTACAGAGATAATGATGATATACCTGAATTTATCAGTAAAGGATGCTGCATCTTAAACGTTTCCATTATGCTGACATTCTCTATGAAATGCATGATATGTTTAAGATAAGGAACTCCACTTCTGTCTTTACCTAGACAGCTAGGTGTTGAGAGAGAACTATAGTGCAGTGGCTCCTGTTGTGACCTGTATGCTTTCTGTCCAGATATTATGGAATTGAACTGCCCTGCAGTTTCAGTTGCTATTCAGTTCAAACCCATCAAACATGAGAAAAAGTTATAATTATTCTCCCTAGTGATGACTCTGTTAACAAACCTTACAGAGGGGTTGAATTTTTGTGCATATGAGTTTTGGTTAAAGTACATGAAAATCCTAGGCATAAGAATTCCTAGAACTTTTCTTTGTGTTTCTGCCTGCTCTGTGGAATTCCGCCTTGATTGTCCGGTAGAAATCTAGTTTCCATGTTGATCCTTCAAAAAGGTTTTGTTTTGTAACCTGTTTTCTCAGCAACAATTTGAATACTCAAAAAAGTATTTCAGTACTGAACAGGTTAGCCATTCAGGAAAAAGAATAAGTTGCAAGACTTTATAGCTAAATTCAACGGCACAAGAATTGGAAAAAGAAACTGCTGAAAGCGCATGTGAAATTATGTTGAAGAAGCTTCACAGAATTCCTTGCTAACTCACCCTTTACAGTACTTCAGCAAGTCCTCTGTTAAGCACTGTAGTTCATAGCAAGTTTTCTTTATCTCCGCAGGCCTTTCACTGAACATCTATCTCACAGACAGTCAAAATGCTGTATATTTAATAAAGTCTCTACCTGTTATCAAGTGACTGCTACTTTCATTGGAGAAATATTCTGTATACATCCACTTTTTCAGACTAGCAAGACTGCTATATGGAACAGACCCTCACATTTTATTAAAAATCATTAGCTAAGTATAACACGAAGTCAAATTCCATGTTCAGTAGATGTCTGCTTCATCGATCAATATAGCTGAAAATCTGACTAGCGTTTGACAGAGGAGAGACTTTTATTATTGCTATTGTTTTCCTAATTATATAAAATGGGATGATCTTTGGATTACCTTGCACTGCTCATCTTGAATTATCAAATTCTTCAAGGAAGCAAGTTACTTTCCCTGGTCTTTTAGTGGCTCTTCAAGAACGTCCTCCATTCTTCCTTTAAGTACCCAGCAATGTAGACTTCAACAGAACTGAGGCAAAACTGAGGTCTTCCTAGTTACTGACCTTCATGTTTTCCCATGGGATTCATAAAATAAGGCACATATTCAGATCAAGGTGGATCTGTACAGTCTCTAGTAAGGATCATCTTGTTTTCATACATAGCCTGACAAGTTAAGTGGTGTTATGGTTGTTTATCCCAGAGAAGACTCCAGAAGACCTTACAGTGGTCTTCCAGTACTTAAAGGGAAAGATGGAGAGGGACTCTTATCACCAAGTGTAGCAATAGGATGAGAGATAACAGTTTTAACATTAGAGAGGGTGGATTTAGAGGAAGAAGGTCTTTACAATAATGTGGTGAATTGCTGGAACAGGTTGCCCAGAGAAACTGTAGATGCTCCCTCCCTGGAAATGTTAAAAGGCCAGGCTGGATCAGGATTTAAGTAGCCTGGTCAATTTAAAGATATCCCTGCCCATTGCAGGGGGGTGGAATTAGATGATCTTGAACATACTTTCCAACCCAAACCACATTTTGATTCTGTGATTCTGAAGTAATTCATCTAGTCCACAGACTTTTTCCAGGACACTTTCCCAGGATTTATCAGCCCTTTTGCTGCTTATGATGCGTGCCCTTGACATGATGAGGCTCTTCCAATGTCCTCAAGAAAAATAGCAGGCAGAAGTATTTTTCTGTCACTCACTGGTGTTCAGAACCATGGCGCTGGCTGCCAGCTATGTGAATCGCTGTAGTAGCAGCAGTTACTCCTGTAATGTTATTTACTGAAGACAGGAAGAGTGCAGAACTGGTATGTATGTAGTAATGCCCAACACTTCATGAAAGCAGTTCCATGTGTATGTAGCACCATTATTCCACGCGGGAAGAGATGTGATGCTTTTAGCAAGCTATGGTAGTCCTGGGTTGCAAAAAGGAGAAGATTCAGCAAGTGGCCCTACTCAGATACTCACAAAAGCTCAGAGATCTGCAATTTGGGAAGGTGACTTATTTAAGATGGTTCAGTAATTTTTGAGGCTTAGGAATTGCTTATCAGGGCATCAGGTCTCAGGATTAGGTATTAGTAGAAACAGCTTTTTGATGAGAGGGGGATGGCACAGTATTGCCTAATAGGAGTTTCCAATCTTATCAGCTGCTCCAATGTCACAGTCATGAGGGTCAGCAAAACTCGTAAAACTTTAGATAGATCTGGAAAGTCTGATAAATCTGTGTTTGTGTGGAGAGAAAAAGACAGTAGGATTGATGATTTTGGGATTTACTTCCTCATTCCTGGCATACACTAGTATTTACACTAAAATTCTACTGGTTACTCAGAAAGGGGGATACTTGCTTTCTAGAAAAGGCTGGGGGTGGAATTTCAGAGCTCCAAACAAGTACTATAGTAGGGAAAAGAAAGGAGGAAATAGGCCATGACTGTCTCTGTTCAGAGGATCTCAAAAGAGCAGGCTTCATGAGTCTGCAATAATTTGTTACTTTCACAAGTGGTTGCTGCTCAATATGTAAGAATACAACAATGAATCTTCAGCCTTACCCTGCAGATCTGCATGACTTCAGCTGAACAAAGCAGTCAAGGACTGCTCTGAGCAAGAATAAATAGGCTGCTTTGAACTCTCTTTCAGCGGTTTCCGGGTTTCACAAAAACCTTTGGGGCATCGAGTAAAAAAACATCACCAACATTCATACCAACAGAAAGCAACGTTCCTGTTTTTTCTAATTTTCTAGTATCCAGCAGGACATGCTGTTTGTTTATTAAAATGGTGTGTTGTTGGCAACATTGTAAGAAGCTACAGAGGGTAAATATATTCATATATGTGTTTATTTGAGGGAATATGCATATGAGAGAAGGTTATTATAAAGCTGTTAGTTATGTTCATCATAAACCCGGGTGTTGCATTTCCTTCATAACCTGTGAAATAACTGTCACCTGCTCTGTGCCTGAAATCACAGAATCACAGAATGATTTTTGGTTGGAAAAGACCCTTAAAATCATTGAGTCCAACCATGGATCCAGCCCTGCTAAGTCCCCCATCAGACCACGTCTCCGAGTACAACATCTACTTGTGTTTTAAACCTCCCCAGGACAGGGACTCAACCACCTCCCCAGGCAGCCTCTGCCAGTGCTTGACAACCCCTTTAGTGAAGAAATTCCTCCTCACTTTCCTGCACCCAGGCATGTGAAACCATGCAGCATTTCAGCAGGAGGAGCTGAGCAGAATGAGCAGGAAATGACCTGATGTTACTTTCAACCTGCAGAGTTCTTCAGTTAAGAGGTATTACACATTTACAGATGGAAGGATCATCAAAGTCTTTCCTTTGATTCTTCTTATTGTTCGGTCTCTTGATATTTAATGTATAATATGAGCAGCTTGATTCCTATCTGCCAGTCTGGAGAAAAGTCAGTTCATATACAACCACCCCTACATTTGAGTACTTGTCTTTCATGGAGAGGTTAAGCCTTTTACTGATTAAGTTGTTCAGCTGTAACATATCAGTGTTTTCTGTTATTGAAGTATTTCTGTGAAGTTTTTTAGGAGTTATCTTTAAGCATGTCAAACTATTTGTAATAACTGAAACTAGAAGAACTAATCCTAGAACGGTTTGCTAGATGTTTTTCTATCAGTACTATTTTTCTGGGAATCTGACACCTGATCAGGGAACAGAAAGAACCATGCAAAGAAAGATAAGCCAAATTCAGTTTTGGCTGTCAGACTGCTAAGGACGCTAAGATTAAATTTAAACACATACCGTTAATGCCTTTAAAAGGATGAAAATACTGCAGTTTTGTTTCTCCACTAAATTTTAATGCCCCAAAATATTAAAAATACTGTTTTAAAAAAACCCTCTAATATTGCCATAGATTATTTTAATTCCTATCAATATATTTGTTATTTAAAGACTTTAATTGCATCACAGTCTTTTTGCAGTTATAAGCATGTAAATTTCACTACTACAACTCATAACGAATTATTTTATTGTTTGCCATTTCAAGACTCCCAAGAAGTATTTTAGATTAAAACTTTATTCTGTGATCATTGTATCCTCTGTGTTCTCATTTCTTAAGATTTCAATTCCATACTATTATTATTGTTGTGAGAAAACAATGGAAATAAATGTGTGTGCACTACAGCTTTTGGAAGGGGAAAGACAAGTAAGCACCAGGCTGCCAAGCCTCTAGTTGTGACTTCTTTCTTAGTATATTGTCCTCCATCAAGCATAGTAATGAAGTCTTTGGACTCAGATGATAGAACTATAATGTAATAATTTACAGCCCGCTAAAGTCACTTATGAAAAGCATGAATCATACTCCTAGAATTGTTTATGACTGAGGAGTTTATCTTACACTTTTTTAAACCAGCAAACCCCACAGAATTTGAAATAATTTTTCACATTTATNTAGATTATTTTAATTATTCCTATCAATATAGTTATTTAAAGACTTTAATTGCATCACAGTCTTTTTGCAGTTATAAGCATGTAAATTTCACTACTACAACTCATAACGAATTATTTTATTGTTTGCCATTTCAAGACTCCCAAGAAGTATTTTAGATTAAAACTTTATTCTGTGATCATTGTATCCTCTGTGTTCTCATTTCTTAAGATTTCAATTCCATACTATTATTATTGTTGTGAGAAAACAATGGAAATAAATGTGTGTGCACTACAGCTTTTGGAAGGGGAAAGACAAGTAAGCACCAGGCTGCCAAGCCTCTAGTTGTGACTTCTTTCTTAGTATATTGTCCTCCATCAAGCATAGTAATGAAGTCTTTGGACTCAGATGATAGAACTATAATGTAATAATTTACAGCCCGCTAAAGTCACTTATGAAAAGCATGAATCATACTCCTAGAATTATTTATGACTGAGGAGTTTATCTTACACTTTTTTAAACCAGCAAACCCCACAGAATTTGAAATAATTTTTCACATTTATCCTGTAAATTTATGTAATGTAATTTTTGTGCAAACTGTGTGTTGCAAGTTATATAAATATTGTGATATGAAGAGAGATCAGAGATTATTTTTTATATTATGTATTTTGGTCTACAACTACTTTTGTATTCTTTGCATCACACCTACAATTTTATTTCATTTCTCCGAGGTAGAGAACAGTTTAAAGAAAAAAAAATGTGGCAGAGGGGAAGTATAATGCACTAAATGTACCGTAGAAATCCTTTGATGGTCACAACAGTCCATGTATTCCCATTTCCTTGGGCAGATTCACGTTTTCTGTGTGGAATCCTTGTTACATGGGTTCTTTTTCCTTGAATCTCATATTTTATGATGAAGGGAAGAGAAACATTTATCCCCCCCCTTTTTTTCTTAGCAATGTCATCAAGAGCAGCTGAAGACACATGTATTTTTTAATGCTTCAGAAGCTTTCTTCAGTCAACCAATATAATGGGCCTTGGTGATCAGAAAGAGCAAATTTTTTGCAGATTTTTCTTTACCCTTTTCCAGAAAAACTTCTGTCTGCGGGAATTAACATTATGGGGCCAGGGAACTGGAAGAATATAAGTAATAAAATAGGGTAGGATGTAGTCTATGCTGTAAAGTAGGATAGAATATAGTCTGTCCTATAAAGTGAGATAGACAAATGAACATCAAGATTTATACTTTTTTCTTGATATGCTTGGCACTTAATGATATAATAATATACTAGCAGTGAATCATCATTTGCAAAAATGAGGAGAAACCCCTATAGGCATAGTATACAGAAGTGTATTTTGACCAAAGAATATGTTTTTCCAAAGGAAAACTTGCTTTCTGCTTGAAATGATGCTTCTCATCTAGTAGAAACTGCAGGCTGTACCATCATAAAGATTTCTGTGTCAGTACAAGGGTCAAGTATGATCAATATGAAAGCAAAACTTCATTCAAGCTCCTGACAGAATGATGGATAAGATTGAATATGTCACATGAATAGTCAGCTTATCTGAGGGCAGGTTATCTGGTGTGCACATAAATAATGTCAGGCTATTAGGACGCCTAAGGTTAAGGAGGGTACTGTGTAAATGCAACTTCTCTAGTGGTATTTAACAGCAATTTAAAACCATATTTTTAATTCAGACGTCTGCATGTAAGTCCTTTTCCAAACAGATGAGCATGAATGAGGACCTGAAAAATAGACTAGGGACACACACAGCATGGGTAATAAGAAGA
>WAAB01000792.1:0-34296 GCA_013389865.1 Piaya cayana
ATGGATCAGGGAAGGGAGTATTGGTAAAATTTAAATAATGGGGTACTGTGATATGATGCAAATGATATGGAGCAAATCCAAAGTGTAGGATTTGGGTTTGGGTTTTTTAATTATTTTTATCTCAGCGTTGTTACTGTTGCTGCTGTTACTGTTGTGGTTAGTATTAGTCTAGTCTAGTTGAGACGCCCCCATGTACCCAAAATCAACCCCCAAAACCTGAATAGGTTGAAACTATCGATAATTATCCAATGATGTGTTTTTACAACTTTACAGACACGTCACTGAATAATTACCAAGTTTCTACTGTCTCATCTTTACTCAGTCAAAGGGACCAAACATAAAGGTCATATGTACTTTTCATTCTACTGATGTAACGTGTAGCAGACTAAGTGCAGTTTCTTAACTGTGAAATTGTCAAGTGCCACCACAGCTGAACAAGAAATTCTTTATCATCTGTTTGTACTTTAGATAGCTTTATCAGCTACACAGTGTTTGGAAACTGTAGTGGGGATTAAGTCTGAGATTTGTTCAGTTTTGACTAGTTAGAAGCTATTTGTCATTCTATATTTTAAGTAATTAGAGGCAAAAAGCCAGAGTTTGGAACTATCAACAAAATAAAATTTCAGTGTAAGCACTATTAATGATGTTTTTAATAGTGATAGTCATGTGACTGCTGAGTCCCAGAGTAAGCTGATTCAGGTATTAACTGTGTTGTAAGATAAATCAAATCTTGTGGGAGAGGAGGTGGTGAGGAGAGATTGTAGTTTTTTGAAGCCTCATACTGCGTTAGAGACCCGTGGCTGTACTTAACTAAAATCAAATAAGAAAGGAGGCCTATCTACTTATCTCTAAAGTGGGAGAGTCGTACATTAAGTAGTCAGGGAAGCAGCTCAGTTTATTGTAACTTCTTCAAACTAAGATGAGATATTTTTCTGGAAAACGAATATATTGTTGGTCTTTCTTCCGTTTCCAGCTTGCGTCAGGTATTTATAGCTTTGCATGTTCCTTGTGGAATCATCACACTGATACATTCCTACAACAAATTTGTGCAGGGGATGAAGCTGCAGCCACAAATTCACTGGAAAGAACCTTGTTGTCATTGAAAGGTAATAATGTAGAATGATGTTAAATATAAGGATTCAAATAAGTTCCCTCACAGTGAATGCTTAAGAAGTCTTTGGTCAAGTGTTAATATTCTGTGACAAGGACATGTCCATTGGGAAAACTGGTAGTCTTGCTTTATTTTTTCTGTTCTTTTAGCAAGGCAGAAGGATTGTTTACACAGAAGAGGGACAAGGTGCACTTGTTTCTCAGTGTATAGCGTTGTGATATGCATGTTGAGAGAAGTTAAATTCTAGGAAATGGACAATGCTTTTTTGCTTCTCTTGTAATTTAGGCTTGCGTATGTTTGTCTTCAAGCATGTAACTGAGAAAGCTAAGTTTGCCTTCTGTTCAGAAAAGAGGTAGCTGTAGCAGTCAGTTTAAATTTAAAGATTGATGCTCAAGTATTAAACCAGTGGGATTAATACAATCCTTACCATATTTGGCTGCTTTAATGAATTGGTGTGTTTGCGTACAGTGCTTGCGATGTAGTTGATGTCAGTCTTGAATCGTTTAAGAAAGTGCACCATGAGGCCTCTCTGAGTTACTGGCGGTGATAAACCTGAGTAGATTATGGGCCCTGGTTGACTGTACTTGGCCCTTATCCTGCTCAGATCCTTTCAGAGGTTGAATATCTAACAGCTTTTGCAGAATTTTTTGCTTATGCACTAATGCTTGGCATTATCTTCATTATTTTACACATACTATACTGAATTTTAAAATAATATTATCAGGATTAGGTTCACATTGGGTATGACTGAGGCATCCAAAGGCTCAAAATTAAATTTGTTTTTGAATGGAAAATTGAGAGGAAGGCATACTAAGTGTAACTGTAATGATCTAAAAACTTATGGAACAAGGGCTGGAAGAAGTTACTGTTTTGTTTCCTAGTGCTTCGTAAACTGACAGTCCATGGATTTGTAGAACCTCACTGGAATGTAGAGGTGATGGTAAGTGACATATATCTGTTTCTACATCAAGATTTTGTGGTGATTTCAGGTGTTAGAACTATGTTTAAAAATTGTTGAACGAAACGTAATGGTTACGTCAAAGATCAAACAATGTATTCTCAAAGTGGTCAAACTGTCAGATCCTAGCTAGATTGTAAATGTTCTAACACCAATGGTGTGCTGTTTGAAAAAAGCCCCAAATCCCTTTCCCTGGGGTAAGGGGGAGCGGATTTGGGAATCCAACTGCATGGTTTTAGCTGCTGAAATTAGCTGGGCTGGGGCTAAACAGTGACAGTACCTGTTCCAGTTTACATGTCACGTGATAGTGACACATCTGTTGCCTGATGGAAGGTGTCATATGTATTGTCCCCCATCATTTGAAGAGGGTGTTTTCATTTGATGGTTAATGCCATATTTCTCATCTCAAATTCTGTTAATGGAATTTTTCTGAGATGAAAGCCTGTGGTATGCAGCGCATCAGGGGACTAGAGGGATCGAAATGGGAGAAGGAAGAAACTGAAGCCCAGCACTACCTGCTTTGCTGGAGGAATTGTGTACCCATGACCTAGCTACATTCTAGTCTAGGAGGCTGAGAACAGGGAAGAACTGGATAAGCAGATTGTAAAGCATATGTCTATATTTACCTACACTTCCTTCTACTAGAGATGGTATCATGTTTATGTGGTACTAATAAGGTTAGTTTGGATCATCTATACAGTCTGCTAGCTAGCTAATTATTGTTTCATAAGGAAATTGCTTGTCTAAGCTAGTTGGTTATTTCAATTAAAAATGATAAGGTGGTTTTTGAACGAGTAACACACCTGAACTGACCAGTTTGACTCAGCTTTCTTATCATAATACAGTGTAAAATAAGCTTAATCTTTAAAAGACACATATAATTTTATATTTTTCAGGGTTTTCTAAATGCAGTGTTTGAACGGCTAAAACAGTTTCTGGAGTGTAGTAAGTATCAAAATATTTTTCCTTGAATTGGTCATTAAATATTATAAGCTGGATGAAAACATAATACAGTTTAGCGCATCATCATTTAGGTGTGAGATTTGTTTTTTATACATGCAGAGCTATTAGTTTAAATGCTGCTGAAACAATCAGAAAAGACTTCTATAAAAATGTCTTTTTATATCAACAGACTAAAATTCCCCCCCAAATTATAATTGAAATGATAATGCTAATTAAAAAGAAAAATCTTAAGCCATGAATTGACAAAGTATTTATTTTAAAGTGTGTAGGAGATACTAAAACCCAGATCAACTTGAGTTTTCTTCTTTCAGGGAGGGTTCCTGTTCTTATTGAACTTTTCTATGTGTTTTGGTAACTGTCACATGGAAATGAAGACTACCTATATGTACTTGAAAACTGGAAGAGCAGTAGTCTGAGACAGGCAACAACAGGTTAAAACAGTCAGCAGAAATATAAGCTAACTGGAAGATATCAGTGCTTTTGGAGGGAAGTGACCTGAAGCATGCAAAAATGAGATAATCAGCAAAGTTGCATCTGAGTTCACTCTCATTTTTGATTTGTACACTTGTAGTAGACCTCTGGTGCAAGACATTGATTCATTTGAAGCCTGTCAGGTCATTCTTTTAGGGTCCAGCTACACTTTTTGTTAGGATAGATGTCTAAACTGAGTGGAAAGAGTTTTCTGATGTTACTGAAGGTACTTGGCTCAGGAGCCTGTACTGAAGTGAAAGGGGCTGATCTGGGCTCTGAGCCTTGTTTCCAGAAAAAGTGGATGCTGTCTCCAATGCCAAAATGAAACACCTTTTTTTTTTTTTTTGTGCTTATAAGATGCAGACTTCTTTGCATGCAACTGTTTGCTCCTTCTACTATACCAGACATACGCTTTCTGGCCCTTCTTTCATTTTTAGTAAGATGGTTCCCTAATAGGCTGAATTGAAGGCCATCCCATCCTGAAACTTGAGGGATATTGTAATCCCTTAGAACACATAGGCTGTGGCATTTGAATATGCTAAGATAAGAACTGAGCTGAAGCCTCTGATTTCCACCTTCTAATTAGTTAGTGGTTTTGCAGAAGCAAACATGTCTACCTAACAAGATACATGTTTACATGTATGATACAATGGCTTTTGCCAGCATGCCTTCATTATGGCTTGTTTCTCTTTTTTATTTTTATAAAAGATTTATCTGTTTTTTTGTTAATTCTGAGTATTTTCCAGTGTCCATAATCAATTGGTTTTTTTAAGGAGGAATTTCTAGAAAAGCACAAATTATTATGTGGTAAGGATATAACATAGTTTAGTAAAAGGGCTTTTTCATCTCTTCAATGCTTTTTTACTTCTTGTCTTTGCTAGCATTTGCTTGCAGTATTTTACCTTTTTTTTTATTACTGAGTTTTCTATAATGATGTCCTGATTGTTTTGTTCCGATCAGTGACAGTGAGTTTCACCACAGCTGAGAAGAGATGGTTAAAGATTTTCCACCACCCCCTCCCCGCAAGCATTCATCACCTTGAATATGGCTATGAATTTATTCTGCTGTATGATTTTTTTCTGGCTGCCATAATCCCTGAACCATAGATAGAGCACGGTGTTCTCAAGTGATGATTTTTTAAAACTTAGCTATCCATAAGGAAAAAGAAAGTCTGAAAAAATGATAGTTATTAAATATCTAATTTACCAGGTAGAAGTGTAAGAGCAGAAAACGTATGCAGAGATCGTCTAGAAAAGACTATAATTCTGTTCACTAAAGTGGTAAGTAAATTCTCTGTTCAGTCACTGAATAGTTTACCATTCTGAAGGGGCAGTCCCCACTCAGATATGTACATTTCTTAAAGCCAATAGGTTTCAGATCTTTTAAATAAATGGAAGCTATTGTAACTTCTTTGTTATGAAATATATTTTTGGATTTTTTTCTTAAGAAAAGGCTGTCTGTTTACTCATGCTAACATAAATTGCAAGAGTGAAGAATACGTTTCCCTAGCTCAACAAAACTAAATGCATTTTGTAAGTATTTAGCTAGGATTTTGCTCAAAATAGAATTCTGAAAGGTTTGTTAGAACATTGATGTCAGCATTGATGAATAAAGAAGATAAAAACTTTTCGTAAGTACTTAAACTGCTATTTCTAAGGCCCTGTTAGTTCTATTGAATAACTGGCCACTTTCAGTTTATGGGGAGAAAATTCAGAAAAAACTCTTACCCTCTGTGACTTTTTTGTGGTATAATACATTTGGAGTTGTCAGCTAATTCTATGCAACCGTTAATTGCATGTATTATTAGAAGGTAATCTTAGCATTGTCACTCTCTCAGTTTTAAAAAGTTACTAAACCTACAGAATTCCCATTGTTTTCAGATTCTATTTTGAGACTATGGATCTTATTTAAATACTCAGACTGGCTATCGGAAGTGGGAGGCATGTACTGGCTTCATAGAAATTGAGCTAAAGGTCCTCTGACCCGTCATTCTTAGTTTTTGTAATGGTATTTCTTACTTTGAAATAATAAGCAGAGTATTTGATACATACATCTTATTTGTTAGACCTGAAGAGGAAAAAAACCCTTTATTAATAGATAATCCACCACCTGTAGAAATTCAGATGCAAGAGTTTAGGTTTAGACATTTTTTGCAGCAGTAAAGGAGATCAGTGGAATTGACCAGTGCGTTCTAGACCACTGGCTGGAAAAGCTCACCTGAAGAAGCAAATGCAGTGGAAAAGGAGGAATAATAGTTTCTGTCATACTACTTCTTTTCTAATATGGATGAATTATCTTCTAAAATATTTAGTTTTAAGTATGGTTGACAGGTTTTATGTACCATGTAGTTACTAACCTGGTCTAGTTGAAAATGAGTATTGCTCCATGAACTTAAAAAAAATGTAATTTTGAATGTAAGTCAAGAATTTCGGGGCAAAGTAGTACTTCATTAACCATTGGTATTGATCTCTTCCTAAAATCCTCTCTAGATTCAGTTTTGTTTTCTTTAATTTTATACGAGTAGGCACTTTTTTTTGATAGTCAAGAAAGCACTTAATGGAAGATTTGCACAAAACATCATTTGATTTCTCTTTCTTGCTTTTCTACTTCCGTAACTTTTAGCTTTTGGACTTCCTGGATCAACATCCTTTTTCGTTCACCCCTTTGATTCAGAGGTCATTGGAGTTTGCTGTAACCTATGTTTTCACAGAGGCTGGTGAAGGAATAGTATTTGAGCGGTTTATTGTACAGTGCATGAATCTCATCAAGATGATTGTAAAAAATTATGCTTACAAGCCGTCCAAAAATATTGGAGGTACTGATGCTATTAATTTAA
This sequence comes from Piaya cayana, assembly GCA_013389865.1. Classification (NCBI taxonomy): domain Eukaryota; kingdom Metazoa; phylum Chordata; class Aves; order Cuculiformes; family Coccyzidae; genus Piaya; species Piaya cayana. Next base: position 6,340 of record WAAB01000792.1, read on the forward strand.
AACATTTTTTATATTTTGAAAAATATTTTTTTGTTGTTCTCAATACTAAACCTCCTATAAGACATTCTTTTTATACAGTTAATGCTTTATTAATTAGTAATGTGTGCTTCTGTCTCTCTACTGATAATTGTTATATTGATAAAATTTTAATATATATATATTAGACCTTGATTTGCTAAAGTAATTTTAAATCCATAAGAAGCATTTTCTGTATTGATTGTTCTGTTTTGATTTTTAAATGTACTGAGATATGGAATTTGGTTTACTTTCATAAAATGCTTTGATGCATTTTTTCCTCTTTATAAAATGTTTGATAAAATGGGATGTTCGCTGTAATTAAGTAGTACTGATACACTGTGCCCCGTTTTTCTTTTTTTCATCTGAGAACAAGAATTTCTTACCTGATTACATCTTCCTAATTTTACTAGACTACCATTGATCATTAAGCCACTTAATTGTAATTTTGAAATGTCTGTGTTTTATTTCAGATAGCAGTCCTGAAACTCTTGAGGCACATAAGATAAAGACTGCATTTTTCACTTATTCAACGCTAATGGAAATATGTAGGAGATTAGTCACTTGCTATTTCCTACTGACGAAGGAAGAATTAATTATGTGGGAAGAGGACCCAGAAGGCTTCAGTAAGTAATATGTTGTATAGTTGGTTGCTGTTTATTTAGATATTTATATAAGAGTTTCATATCCGTATTGACTCTACAAATTGCTCACTGCAGTACTGGCTATTTTGTTTTCTGCAGTCTTGTTACATGGACAGGTATTCCCTCTAGAGATTGTTTTCCTGATAAGAGATTTCTTAGTAGTCTATGATATTCAAATGTCTAGTTACTAAACCTTTTTTGAACTATGGTTGAAATAATAATTTTTCCCTTTTTTATTTGTGAAATAATAGCTGTAGAAGAGACAGGAGGAGATTCTTGGAAGTACAGTCTCAGAGTAAGTGTTTCATTTTCAAAGAAAACCATTCAACATGTCTGTTACATTTCTGGATAGTCTTATAACTAAGATGGATGATATTTACTAGAAAGATAATCTTGTGCTTTTAAAAAAAAATCTGAAAAGGAATTTTATTACCATTGGTATGACTTAACTTTGTTGATTTATCAACGTTCAAACATGCTGAAATGCACTGGAAGCTATTCACTTCATGTTCTGGGGGGGGGCAGTAAGTGGAGTTTACTTCAGCATTTGTGGTGTTTATTAAGTCCAGCAGGTGTCTCTTTAAACTGGTAATTGATATTAACACATGACTTTGTTAGTAGATGTGGTGAATGATGTAAGTCAGAGGTGCATCTGTGTTAGCATTTTAGTTCAGATCAAAAACATGCTGCTGTCTTAATAATTGCTGCTGTGTTTGCTTTGCAGGGAGATCTCAGAGTTTATTTACTGGGTTACTTTGATTTTAAAACTAAAATCTACCATCCTGTGCTTCTAGGATACTCCAAGTGCAAATGCGTAGTCAGTCCAGATGACTCAGAGCTAATCCAAAATAAAAAACTGTGACCGACCTATGGTGTAGTCACTGGCGCCTCAACATTAGGTGTTCCACTCTACAGATCCATTGTTCTACTGCAGAACAGTCTGATACAGATACAGCCATCAAAATCTTGCTAGAGTTATACAGACTGTATAGTAGGAAGAGTGATATTTCATATAATACTAATTTGCTACGTGTATTGCATTTTAAATGACATTTGGTGTTAGGTATTCAACACTTAAAAATTTTAGCATAAAATGTATTTTAATTGCCTTCATTTTGATAGATTCTAAAAAGGTTCTTTTAATTTTTTCAGCCATGCACAGAAGTTCTTTTTATTGATATTTTCCATGAATATAATCAGACACTTACCCCTGTGCTTTTAGAAATGGTTCACAGTTTACAAGGTAAGTTCATTGAAAAACAAAGCAACTCTAATATATAGAATTCTTTACCTTTGCTTCTGTTAACTGTTCAACAATTTTACCTTATAATTTCTAATTTTATGTAGGATGTTCACTCCATACTTTTAGAAGAACATGTTAATATTTTAGAATTATTTCTAAATCTACTGTACGGAAAATGCAGTGTGTATACAGAAAGAGAAAATCCTAAGGATTCTTTCATTTTTATAATAACTATTTTAGATGATTGACAAGAGCATTTCTACTTTCATGAGGTTTGTTGCTTTCTTGAGAATGATCAATAGTAGGTTATACTAATAAAAATGAAATGAAAATGAAAACTTAAAAAAAAAGAAAACTTAAAAAAAAGATCAAGTTATGCTGTCATTTTGGAGAATTCAGAGGGCTTTGCATATCTGAAGAATCCATCCTAAAAATGTAATGTTCTTCTATATGAAGACTGAAGTCTTCCTAGACCGAGGTTTTCTTTGTTTCCGCAAACTGAGTTTCATAATGGTCATGAAAGAGAATAAGTGGTAGCTGCTGCTATTTTCTCTGTTATTTGAGCTTAGGTTGTATTCCCAAGTTGTATTTCACCTGATGTGCAGTATTTTATTTTGGAATTTATTGGAACGGACAGTACATTCTATTAAGTAGAAACTAATACCTCTGGGAGAGGTTTCTGACTTCATATTCAGAATCTTTAAAAAAAATCAAAACCATATGGCGTGCTTAAGTTTCAGGATGGCTTACTATTCTGTTATATTGGGAATTTTAAAATATTCCTTACAAACAGGGTTGTCAGATATTTTACTCAGCAGAAATGATACTAGTTAACACTTCCCCACTAAAAGGTACACGTGCTTTTTTTTGGCTCCTGAGGCCCCTGGTAGCTCTCTCTGGATGTTTTCAATTTAAGAGTTGCTGTTGCAGTGCTAGATGATATTAAGAATTAATTAATTATTAAAATTTTGGAAAGTATTTACCTATACATTGTAAATACACATGCAGAGATACACTAAGTATATAGGAACTAGGTCTAGGACTCTGGAAGTAGTAACACGATTGACCCGTCCCATGCATGTTGCTGTTGAAGATATGCAGCTCAGATTAAGTCAGTCAAAAATAGGACCTGGAAGCAAAGATAGTACTTCAGTGTATTCACTGAAGAAAGTATTTACACTTTTTTTCATGAGTTCATGTATTTCAAAAATAGCAAATCAGCCTTAATTCACAGCATACTTATTAAAAGTATGAAAGTGCAAAACTGCTTAAGCTCTTGGCTTTGGTCATGCTTTTTTTTTTGTCTTGTAGGATCTACCAATGTGGAAGATACCAACGCTATACTGATTAAAGATGCTGGTATGTGAAATTTTACTTTACCTATGAAATAAGAGGTGCTTTTTTGTTTGTCCTTGACTTCTTAAAAACTGTATGAAGATTTTGCAGTATTTATTTCTTAAAGTGCTTGGAAAGTAGGACCTAAATCCAATGTTCTCCTTGCACTTGATGACAGTCTCTATTTTTCAAGATGCTTGTGCAAAAATGCAGTGATTTATTCAGCTTTTTAGTGAAACAAACCCTTTGACAGTCTCCCTTACTGTCCTGTCCCTTCCTCTTTGCAAATAAGTGAGCTGCAGTGCCTACATGGAGGTACTCTGTCTGTTTTACAAGTAAGGAGATTTCATGGCAAACGAAAACCATCTAAGACCTCTGATGGAACCGTTTCTGATGTCAGAATAAGATCTTCATTCTTTTAATGGCTTTTAACTATTTCCAAGAGTCTAAATTTTCTCCTGCAGTACTTTTACTAAAATTTCCTCCAGATTTCCCTTCACCATTGTCTGAGAATATCTTTGTTCAGAAAATGATGATTAGTTAAGTTTACTTTATTATGTTCAGGTTATAAAAATTATTATTATTTATTTAAATATAAATTAGACTGATTATTTAGCATTAAAAAGTAAACATTTAAGCCAACAATAAGCATAACTATTGTTTTTTCCCCAGTGTATAATGCAGTTGGACTGGCTGCGTATGAGCTGTTTGATAGTGTGGATTTCGATCAGTGGTTTAGAAATCAACTATTAGCAGAACTACAGGTTTCTGATGACAGGTAAACACCTTGGTTTGTTATGCCTTCACCATTTAAATATAAACTATTGAAAAAATTCTGGATAAGATGAAAACGTCCAGTATTTGCAGACTTGAAAAATATTCTGTATTTAAACATATCCACTAAACAAACAGAGATATGAAATACATATAGATAACTGATTCAGTCACAGAAGTGACTGTTTCTAACAGTTTCTCTTTGTATTTAAGTTACTGGTTGGTGGAAGCTTTCAGGATTCTGTAGAAGTATTATGTCTGTCCTCTTGTGCGTATTTGAGTTAAACTTGCTCAGGACAACTGCCTTTGCTCACTGTAAAGTCTCCTGAGACCCTAGACCCTTTTAGACAGCAAAGTCCAACTGAAATATGTGGAAATAACCTCTGTAAAACTGTAGTTTAGCCAAAACAGTGATTTGTTCTTCACTAACTAGTTTAAGCACAAGGCCTCTGCAGCACATTTCACTAAATTTTGTGAGCAATAAGGTGGATATGTAAGGATTTGTGTAGTGTGAACGATTACAGGCTGATTATTGAAGGAGTATTATATAGCTCATCTGCTGTGGGTTTTCCTGCTCACCAAGATCCCCTTCACTTGAATGGACTTGACATGAACACCCTTGTTTTGTTTAGTGGATATCATAGAGTGCTTTGAGAGGTCAGTGTTGCCATCTTAGTGCTGACTGAGCTGTCCATTTCTACAAGTGACTAGCAGACAGTATTCCTCCCTATTCCTTCAAATGTTGTTCCGTCAGGAGAAAGACAGTAACTGCTATTGTATGTGTGACTGAACAGATCTGCTCTGTTTTTCTCCTCAGAGTTGTTGGTAGTGACCCTGATGTCCTTTAAAGAATTTTACTCTTTTTTCTTCTGCATTTGCAATTCATCGCACTAGATATAACTGCTATCTGAAATATAAATTGATTTGTTTGTTCTTACCTTTAGGAGCTAATATAAACTGATTATCCATAATGACTTGCTAGCCAGCTTTTCTTATTTCCAAGTGCCAGTTATAAACACTTCCTTTACAAATACAGTTCTGTTTCATGTAGAGTGAAAGATCCTGCTAAAATTACAAATATTAAAACACTTGTTTTCATTAAAATGTAGTTTTTTAAAAATGAGTTATTTACTTTTGGTTATTTATAACCTTACTTCAGAGTCACAGAATAGTTGCCATAGTTGTTTACCTAGTGTTTCCTAATGTTTTTATTGGTTTTTCTCATTAGTTTATTTTTGTATTATCTCCACCTTGCTATCTACCAGCAGCCAAGTACTCTAATGATTAATCTAATTGTCATAAGAGCAGGAAGAAATGAGAGATCTCATATATATGATCAATCCTTTGTTGTTGTGCCAAACCTGCAATAGTCTTTGAATAAAGCTGCCATGGTATTTATAGCACATGCATGCTTTGGCATTTTAATGCCATCTTCCTGTGTAGCATAAGTACAACTGACAAGTCTTCTACAGCTGATGTACTTGTATTGCAGTAGGGAAGGCATCTGATGTATCTGTTTGGCATTTGTGATATCCCATTATGAAATTCCTGTGGGGACTTCTTGCGCTAGAAGTCATCAAGAAGTTTGAAGCCTTGTCTGCTCTAACTGCTTCTGCTAGCGTCAATGGGGACCACTTTGGCAAGAAGGGAGACAGTATTAGTAGTTTGAGTGGAGTGCTACTTTAATGACAGTCTTGGAAATGCAAATATAGCCATCAAAATCTTGCTAATTATGCAGACTGTATAGTAGGAAGAGTGATATTTCATATAATACTAATTTGTAACAGTATGAAGTGGAGTGGAGGTTATACTCTACTGTCCTACAGAATATCCCATGACGATTAGCATGCTTGTTCACAAACTGGTTCACATTTGTGAACACAAACATGTATTGTCTGCAGTGACTGTAGTTTGCTGTATTTTATCTTCAACTGTTTTGTTTTCTGTCGATAGTGAAACTCTCAACTATGACCATAGCAGTACAAGATATGAGATTAACAAAAAAAAATTATTAAAGATCTTTATCAACATTGCATTGTCAAATTTATCACTTGCCATAATAGTTTTGTACTGACTAAGGAGGAATTTTTCCATAGCGTGAAAATAGTTTACTGAATACAGTCTTTAGCAGTAACTCAATCTTAAAACAGCCTTTCCTGCTGCGTAAGTATCAGTGTGACGCTTAGTACTGTGGTATTAAATAAAATACTTTTGACTTGAATGTCTGTATGCTTTCCAGACTAGTTAAAGCTACCATCAGATCAATATTTCAGCAGAAGCTGCCTTATTTTGAAATATGATCATCACTCTTCCCATGTGACCTTTATGTCCAGCAGGACAAGTCTGCTTATAGTTAGTCAGTGTGTGCCCTTAGTGTGAAGCTGGCCTGTGCTCCAGTCTGAACTTCTGTATACCTGCTAGTGTCACAACATCTGGTTCTCTGAAGATGTGCTTTGTTAATTATCTTATGGCTATGGGAATGTTTAATAAATCACATTTATTAAATATAAAGAATCCTCAGTAATTTTAAATTGCTGTCTTGATGGCTTACAAGGCAGGAGTTATTAAAATAAAAAATGTATTTAGAATAACAAGGCAAAATAATTTGTTATTTTAAAGTCTGTGAAATAGGGTTAATCTTGCCTAACTTCATATGTCTGCAAGTTAAACGTTTAGATCTGAGCTACTCTTTCTGATCACACTGTCCACTGATTATTAAAGATTGAACGCTTTTCTCAGTCATTATGTTAGGCTATTCAGTTTATTATTGTTCTGGTTGTCATTTCTTTCTGTTGATTCTAAAGCTGTTTGTTTTGTGCCTTCTTTGTGGTGGTGGTGCAAGATTAGATGATCTCCGTTCTTTGAGAATACTTTTAGGCTGATAACATGAGATACTCTAGGAGTTGCTGTAATGCAGTAGTTATGCTTGCACTTTTAAATTGTTTCTGACCTAAAATTTTGAGATAAAAGGAGTGTCAATAAAATTGCTGAGAAGTGTGGTGGAAACAGTAGATCATGTGATGGCAGTACTAAATATGTGATTCATTTTTAGTTTTTAATTGATATGCAGTGTGCAGAATAAATTATATCTCTAGTGAGATCTTCAAGACTTAGTCATTTAAGATGAAAATTATCTTTCCCAGACTAAGCTTGTGTTTCCTTGTCCTTATACTGAAGAATTCTGATGAAAAAGATTTGTGCATTGAAATTCTAAAATTTGGCTTGACAAACTTAACCTTTTAATAAGTATTTTGGGAATAATGTTTTCATAGTGATTCTTAGCTTTCTTTTTCATCAAAGTATTCTATAACAGCAAGTTGAATGAGTTAATGATTACAATTGGGTTTTTTCCCCACTTGTAAAGATATAAACCAATACGTCGACGAGTAATATGGCTGATTGGACAGTGGATCTCTGTAAAATTCAAATCAGACTTGAGACCTATGTTGTATGAGGCAATTCGTAACTTGCTTCAAGACCAGGACTTAGTGGTAAGTATAAATAATAATGTTCTGGGTTACACCTTTTTTCTGTAAACATAGGTGAAACATAAATGCCATACCTTTTCTATAATTGATTGAGAACTTTGTAATATTGCACCTTGAAGTCTATTGCAAAAGGTAATCTGTTGGGAAGTTGTTAGGGTGTTTGATTTTGGAGATTGTGAACAATAATGTGAGACATGAAACAAACCCGTGAGATGTTGATTAGGTAATGACCTCTGTGGAGAAAAGAATTGCAATAGCATCATTCAGATTTTTTGAGAAAGTTTTGTGTAGAACAAAAAGGGTTATTCTGTCACTAGTCTCTGCAGTACACAGTGTTATGTAAGCATCAACACAGTTACCTGCTAACAGAATATGATAAATGGCATTGGTTGCTAGGAGGGTTGAATAAAATTCTGTGGTTTTAAGCTAATATTTCAGTTTGACACCAGGTGACATTGAATTGAGAATCTGTTTTTGCAATTTCTTTTGGTTTTCATTGTTTAAACAAACAGACCTAGCAGCCAACAAATAAACCTAACTGCTTTGTTGTGGTAGTTGTATCAGTTAGTTCTGTGATTTCAGGCAGCTTTAGCAGAGCAGGATGTGTTTTCCGTTAGTGCTTTCTAAGCATATGGATAGCCACCAGGGAGGAACATGCTAACTTGAGTTTGTTTGATTCTGTGTTTTGGATGACAGCAAGGCGTGAGATAATCACAAGTTATACTCCTTCTCTATTGCAAGAGGTTTTTTTGTCATGGGCTCTGTGTCATCTTGCGTAATTCTTTCTTGGCTTCCGTGAAGGTTCTGCTTGAGTGAAGGATAGCAAATAAAAATTTAGAGTTGAACTTACTATGTTTCTTAAAAGATGATGGAACAGATAGAGTGATTTTGATATTGTCAGATACTATGTTCATAATCAAAGTGTGTAGTGGGCATATGTATGATGCTTCTTGACTTTGTCTTTCAGGTCCGTATCGAGTCAGCTACAACACTGAAGTTAAATATCCTTTTATTGGCAAAGATGTTTTATTAGTACTTAATTTGGAGTTACTGGAGAAGAAACAGCTTTAAACTCACACAAAAATTATAATGTGAAGGATTTGGTTCTCGTCATGGAATATTTATGTATTTGAGTCTTAGCAATCTGTAATCTATAATTGTCCTTTATTTTTCCTTAATGGTTGTTTACCTGTAGATGACTTTGAGTTCAGAACTGATCAATTCTTGCCGGTAAGGGTATTAATATGGATGTATTCTGATGTGCAGATAGATCCATACAGGAAAGCAGGAAGAAGACAATTTCCAATTTTATTTTAAGCCAAACTATTTAGTAATCACTTTGTGTGCACTTTTTTGTATTTTTGAATCTTTGTAAGCCGAAACATTTGAAGACTTACAATGTTGCTGCTGAGGTTGCTGACGTGCAATAAATAGACAATTCAAAACATTTTAGTATTATGTCTATTAAAAACTCAAGTGCTGTGTTTTGTACTATATATACTATGGGTTACCAGATGCTAAGTTTCTTCATGCTGCAGAATATGAATGGTGGTTTGTAACAAATAAATGCACTCAACTATATGTCTTTCCAATATGCCTGTCTCACACAGTGTGATCCAATGTGTTGTTTCATGCAAATATTAAATAAGAGTGTATGGTAAAAGTAGCACCTTAAAACCATACTTTTTTGGTCTTCTGTAATTGTGTGCTTTTCAGACCATTATTAGTGTTATCATTAAGTAAGTAAGGAAGTGTCAGCTCTAAATGCAAGAAAGATTTGTTTCAATCACTCAGATTTAGCAGGTACTTTTCTTCCTCATTTGATTATGACTGCCATGTTAATTGTAACTGTCTTGGGAACAAACAAAACAAAAATGCAGAGTGCATATACTTTGTAAACATTGGGATTGTTTAAGATGTCTTTTTCAGCTCAATATCTAAATTTTACCTGCTGACCAGAAAGCTGACCAGGTGCACATTTGCAGTGACCCTAACAAAGTGCTTCTTGTGGAAAGACAGCCTTCAGCTTTCTAGTATTTTATCTGTGAAGTAGTGTTTATATTTACCCAAATATGAAAAGTGTATCTGATTGGTTTTTTTCACTTGCTTAGGCCATAATTGGCTAATGTGCATTTTCCCAAATGAAAGAGTAAGACTTTGCATCCTTTGAAATTGTCTTTCAGAGTTTACAGATGCCTTAGAGTTCTAAGCATACAAAAAACCCACCAGTTCATGTCACCAGTTTTATTTTTTATGATCTAATCCACATTTTTTTATTTTTCTTTTAGTATCTGGAATGTATGTTTACACTGCTCTTCCAACTTCTTCAGGAAGTAACACAATGTGACACCAAAATGCATGTTCTTCATGTCCTGTCTTGTGTGATTGAGAGGGTCAATGTGCAGGTACATTTTTATAGACTTTGGTGTTAGCTTTGTATTAAGAACATGAAGACTTGATGTTTTTGTCTTATACGAGAAGGCTAGAAAAATTTCATCAGACGTGGTAGATACTTGCATGAATTGTGTTACATGATTCTCTTGTCACTTTCATTTATTTATCTTTTGTGTAAAATGTTCTTACTCAGTTACTTCTTTATTTACTATGTATTTTTGTATTGACTCATCTTTTAGAATATGGGAAAGCTTCACTACTTATCTTAAGGCATTTATTACGATTTTTTAAAAATTTCCAGTCTTAATTCTAATTGTCTCATCTTGCATCTGAACTATTATTTTATTAGATCTTATGTATTAAAAGAGACATTTTGGGGAGTCAAAATGCTTCATAGTGCTAGGGACTGCGCAGTTAAATTTATAATCTGTTATTGGCACTACTAAGGATAACAAGTGCTTATACAGGACTCTCCTTAACCATATGAGGAGTTTAAAGTTCATGATACAATTTCTAGTATTTCCTTCTTAGTGTTAAAGTATGTTCTTCAGCCTAACCATAAAGAAATTGAAGATGCTATTGCAGAATTTAAAAATGAATTATTGACTGGTTTTGTCTCTCTTTTTGTGTGTGTTTTTTTTTTTTTACCCCCTAGTATTATTGTATTAAGGGCAGAGGTAATGCATGGTTTTGAATCCTGTCCTCTTTCTACAACTAATCCTATCTGAAAGCCAAATGTAGCTTTCCTAATTGTCCCTTGTAAGAAAAGTTGACGTGACAGCACATTTCCTTGCATTTTAGAGAATGCTAGGAAAGCAGTGGAAAACCAAGTTAATAAATAACCTTTTAATCTGTTTAAGTTACTTCCTAGTTAAATACTTTAGAAGGCAAATAGATTAGCCTTATAGCATTTTAGAGCATCACAGTCAAAATTCAGGTTGGGATAAAACTCTGCAGTGTAGGTAGGCCAGTCCCTGTTCAAACCATGGGTAAGTTCAGAAGTTATTCAGCATTCTTTTCCTAGGACTGTATCTGTTTGTCTTAAAGGTGGTTGTTATTTAGGAATCCTACTAAGTGAAGTAAATATTAACATGAAAAAGTCCCTGGGTATCAAATTAAGTGTTTGTGTTCTGTTTTCTCCTTAAGCTTGATTGTGGTGCACAAATGTTACCATAGGTAATCTTTTCAAAACACTGTGTAGTCAGAGTATGAAATATGCTGTTTTAAGAAGAGGGAAGAGGAGTAATTAAAGCAAATTCTGTATTTTATTGTGACAATGGTAAGTCTTAAATAGTGTGGAAAATGTGGTTGGGATAAATTGATGGCTTTGTTTCACACATTAAGAAATAAATCTGTGTTCTGAACTTCAGGTACGACCACATGTAGAATGCTTGATTCAGTATTTACCACTCCTTTGGAAACAGAGTGAGGAGCACAATATGCTACGATGTGCCATTCTAACCACCCTAATCCATCTTGTCCAGGTAATGGGTCAGAATCACGTAAATGTTGTCAGTATCTCCTGCAGTTCATTCTTGAACATGCCTACATGTTCTTGCTGTGTGTCTATGCAGAGAGAGGTAAAATTAAGGTATAGTTTGGTTTTGTGGGGTATATCTAAATGCTTTTCACTGTTATGATAAGGACATTGTTCTCTTACAGTGGAGATAAACACAGTTACTGTTAATCACTAAACTGTTTTTTCCAGGGGATGGTTCAGTAAAACCAGCTCTTTAGACAAATCTGTTTGTGTTCTTGTGATTTTGGTTTTGCAATTTGGGAACTGAACCATATTTGCAGACTATGTGAAGGAGCTCCTGTATGTCCCAGCTAGTATCAGGAGAGTTAGTCTCTTCTTAAAATTGTTTTATATGGTTCAGACTTGATTCTGCTGTGTAGGCACATCTGTTTCCCTCTTGTTTTCCATTCAGCTCCAGGGATGTGGAATTTCTACTTCTTTTAAATTCTAGGCCAAGGTATGGGCCACTGCAAGTTTCTCGTTGCCTATTCTTTAAGTTTACATTTTAATTTAGGGTAGTGTCACATGTTTAAATCTTACCTGTTAGGTTTAATATCGCTCAGGGATGTTTGGATTGACTAATTGTGACTACTGTTCTTTATTTAGAAATCCAACCCCTTTTATTGGTACTGTTTTTATCATTACCCTTCTCTTGTCTACCCATTAAGTCCTTTTGCAGTGATTTTTTTTTATATAGTACATGAGAAAAATACTTTATTTTATCCTTTCTTAAATTTCCTGGGTTTTATAGTGTTCTCTTCTGCTTTGCTTATATGTAATAGCAGCTCTAAGCTGCCTGCTTTGTTATGTAATAGATTGATATCCCATTTCATTATTTCCACTTCAATCTCTTAGAATTTCTCCCCTACCTCCTCCCCCTTTTGAGCATTTCTGTACTCATAATTTTCGTTTAGGTATTCTTGAGTATCTCTTTTTTTAATGTCATTTTAAAATGGAGTTGTCAACAATTCAAATGTCTGAAAGCAGGGGCTGCTATCTTAGCTTTGTTCATGACTGTGGCTTTCAAGTGTAGTAAGTGACAGTAGTAGAAATAATAGAACTGAACATACTGATTCTGAGGCCATTGTTTTTCTCTAGTTTTTAATTTGTTTTGTAGGAAACTTCTCCTTTCTGTGATTTATTGCTTGCATGTGGCAGCCTTAGGTTTCATTTGCCGATAGTTGTTAATTTAGCAGAGGTGATTTAGTTCATAGTGTCTTACAGTTCTCAACTAAAGAAATCTAGGCAACTTTTGGTCTCAGATTTTGTCATATACATTTAATAGCTGTGATGCCCAACGTTGTATCTAAATGAAAGTTGCTGGTAATCTGTAGTCAGATAAATGAGTTGACCTTGTAGAATCAGAGAATAATTGAATAATTCAGATTAGAAAAAGACTCATAAGACCATGATCTGACACTACCATGCCCAGCACTAAACCATATCCCTAAGCATCACGTTGACATGTCCTTCAAATACCTCCAGAGATGGTGACTCACTGACTTCCCTGCACATCCTGTTCCAGTGTTTGACAACCTTGTCAGTGAAGACACTTTTCCTGATATCCAATCTAATCTTCCCTGGTGCAATTTGTGGCCCTTTCCTGTTGTCTTGTCTCTAGTCATTTGGGAGAAGGGACCAACATCCACCTCAACTACAACCTCCTTTCAGGTGGTTGTAGAGAGTAATAAGGTTTTTCCTCTGCCTCCTTTCTTCTGGACTTCTCAGTTTCCCCAGAACTTTCCTATTCTTTCAGCTGCTTTCCGTAAGACTTGTTCTGTGTACTGTTCACCATTTTTGGTTTTTTTTATTTGGTCATACTTCAGCAGCTGAATGTCTGTCTTGTACTGAGGTGCCTCAAACTCAATACAGTATTTGAGGTGTAGCCCCACCAGACACAAGTACAGGGGAATGATAAATTCCATAGTCCAGCTGGCCACACTGTTTCTGATACAAGCTAGGATGCTGTTGGCCTTCTTGGCCACCTGGGCACACTGCTGGCTCGTGCTGTTGACCAGCACTTGTCCTTTTCTGATAGGCAGCTTTCCAGCCTTTCATTCCCAAGTGTGTAGGGTTGCTTGGAGTTATTGTGTCCCAAGTGCAGAACTTGGCAGTTGGCCTTGTTGAATCTCATATAGGTGGCCTCAACCTATCGATCCAACTTGTCCAGATCCCTCTGCAGAGCCTTCCTGCCTTCGATCAGATCAACGCTCCCACTTAGCTTGGTGTCATCTGCAAACTTAGTAAGTGAACTCCATTTACCAGAACTCTTTGGGCCTGGACACCCAGACAGCTCTTTATGCAGTAAAGAGTACACCTGTCCAAGCCATGAGCAGTCAGTTTCTCCAGGAAAATACTGTAGGAAATAGTGTCAGAGATTACTAAATGCCAGGTAAACAATATCCACAGCCTTTCCCTTATCTTGGCATAGAAGGAGGTCAAGTTTGTCAAATAGGACCTGTCTTTATCCTAAACTTATGTTGACTGGGCCTGGTCACATGGTTGTCCTGTATATGTTGCGTAATGGCTCTCAAGATGATCTATTTGAGTGATTTTGATTTTTGATGGCAATTTGCCTCTCTTCCCTGTTTTTCTGTATATGTACATTAATTTCCCTAATTTTCCTAGAGGGTTACTGTAGTACCTCGGCAGAGAATTTTGAAAACCTGTAGAAGTTATTTGCTGTTTGCTTTATCTAGAAATAGTAGTTAAAATTCAGTTAAATTTCCTATCAGTGAAAGAAAAGATAACGGTGTAACTACGTAATCCTTAAAATTGAAATATCTAGAAATATCTGTGCTGTTGGCTGTAAAAATGCAAATAAAATGCAGTACTTTCCTAAGAAAAAGATTGATGAATAAAGCAATATATGGTTATACTGCTTTTAGAATCTGTGCTATTAAGCATTTCTTTAATATATACTGTCCTATATGTCATCCCACCATCTCCACTGCTTACTACATCTCAAAAAAGACATGGCAGGAGTAGCAAAGATGAAGAAAAGTGCTCCCAGGAAGCAAGGCAGTGTCCATACAGGAACAGACTGAATATGCAGACAGTCTCTATGTTGTGGAAAGGTGTGGGTAAAGGGTACTAATATAGAACTTGATATTGGAGAGAAAATGGAAGGGGAGTGGTTACATATTACAACTAAAGGGAAAAATTAGAGTTCTTTTAAAAGTGAATTTAGTTGAAAGAAGGAGGAAAATATAATTCCACAGTAAAAAAATTGTGGAACTTGCTGTTACTGCTCCCTGTTGATGTCAAAAATATAGGTGGGCATGTCTCCATGCTGGGTTTTTATCTTCTATACAGAAAGGGAGTAAGGGGCCAATTGTCCTTACGTGTAAATTTGGCTCAAAGAGTCATCATTACATATTGTGAAATTGGCACCTTTTGCATGAGCAACCCCAGAGCCTCCCCAGAGGGTTTTGATACCTGAGGGACTGATAAGAAAAAAAAGGTAAAGGGATTCTTGTGTTGCGAGATTGGATTTGCTCAGTGTGGCTTTCTCTGACATATGGTGCAGCAGCACCTGTTCTGTAAGAATGATCTCAGTGCAGGGAGCAGATCCTTGAGAATAGAGGAAATTTCATATCTGCTTCCCAGATTTCCACCTGGCTGCCACCTGCTCCCACATTTAATTAGCCCGAGTCCCTTGGCTCCCTGCACCGACCGCGGTGTGAGCAGGAGGAAGCAGAGACAGACAGTGAGTATGCAGTGTTGTGGGGAAACAAAAGGGACTTCAAAAGAGCAGCACAGAGAGAAGCCAGGCTGGTTCGTGTCACACTCGTCAGCCGTCGAGGGGCCAGAGTGCACAGCCTACCCTTCTGTGTGAGGACACAGTGCAGCTTCTGGTCCACCTGGGGCCGGTAATCCCAGTAACTGTCTGTAAAATGCAGGGTAGTTCACACTTGAAGAAAGATCTGCTGCCATTTGATACCGGACTAGCAGTTCAGAAGTTTCCATGCTTGTAGTTTTGTAGCACAAAATAACGGTGATAACAGCTGGGAGTAGCCAAGTGGAGTTGGCAGTGATTTCCACACACCAGGGGATAAACAGCCCGACAAAACTGAAGTGTTTATTTGCATGTGGATGTTGCTGCTTGGTAAATTCCAACACATCTGGTTATCACCACTGAGATTTGCCAATAAAGAGGGGGGTGTTAGGCCTTATATTTCCCAGAACAAATTGAACATGGCTGCTTGCGTAAAGGAGGTTGGAGAAGCTGATGCTTAGCAGATTTCAATCTTCCTTCCCACCCCCCCCACTGAGCTCAACCACCTTTTTTCACTTACTTAGTATGGCCACAGATATTTAACCATGGTGTCTTAGCTTAATCTAACCACACTGGGGACCATGGTAAAGACGAGAAAGTTGGGAAGGGAAAAACTGCAGTAAAACAGGGAAGCTTTGAGGCTCTGTTTGATGAGATGAGCACTTTGAGACACTTAAGACTCCCCCCTCACATTGCGGTCAGTTATGAACAGAATTCTTGAAGACCAGAATTTCATTGAGAAGTGGTAGGAGATGTTTGGACTCGATGATCCGGTGGGTCTCTTCCAACCTGGTTGTTCTATGATTCTATGAAGAGATTAGACAAATATATGGAAGATTCTTTTAAGACAACTTTGCTTAAATAAATAATTCCTCAAAGAAGCCTTAACTGAGAAGCATCAAATAATCTTAAACCTAACAGTTTATATATATAACAGCTATGCAAAATAAGTGTTCGACTAGCTTCAGTTCTCTTCAGTAGCAATATTATAAAATACCCAGTAGTTTCCAATTTAAGGATTCCATTCTATTATGGATTAATTGTTAATGAATTAATCTATTTAGGATTAATTTATGATCAGTTTTGACAGTAGCTATCTTAACCTACTTTTTAAAATTAATCTCTTGTCAGTACATGATTGTAGAAAAAAATTTTTTATGATGCATCCTTGGGAAGACGTTTTTGTATCTGACTCATGGGTCACGTGAAAAATAGATTCACAGACTGAGGACAGTAATTTTTGTGTATCAATAAAACCAAACTCGTCTCCCAATAGAATATGTCAAAAGAAATAGCATGTGATAAGGTCCAAAAAGTCTTAAGTTTTGAAAAATTCTATTCAACATTTAGTTGTTTTCTGTTTGTTATAGCTGTGACTTTTCCCAAAAAGAGAATAACCAGTGAATGGTTTTAGGACTGCATATTGTTTATAATTTTTTTCTTGCAGACCACTGAGAAGCTGCTTGTTTTCAAAATCTTGTAATTTCCTCAAGATATGTTAGGAGAAAGTTCAGGAGTACTAGATTGAATATTTTATTATTGTATGAAATGGGTGGAAGTTCAACCTTTGATTTCTTGAATGCATTTTTACAGTATGTGATCAGAACAGCATCAGAGATCTTTTCAATGCTGTTCTTGAAATGGTTCATTTGAGGTTTTTTTCCAGGTATTTTACAATTTTTATTTACTTTTATAGGGACTGGGAGCAGACAGCAAAAATCTCTATCCTTTCCTTCTCCCAGTTATCCAACTAAGTACGGATGTTTCTCAGCCTCCACATGTCTATCTTCTGGAAGATGGTTTAGAGTTGTGGTGAGAATGTTCTTCATCAGTTTCTATTTTTTTAAAATTCTATTTTTGTATCCTCAGAAGCAAAAAAGAAAAAAAGATTCAGTAAGAGGTTTGCCTGTATTAAGAATTTGTTCTTGTTATCTTACCTTGACTTCAGGTATACCATGTATTTTCTCAGAAATGAGGTTGGGAAGTTAATAAAAGGAACACAATTAAAAGTCACTTGATGGGTAAACCTTTTTTAGGCTGTGATAGCAAGATACAATTCTGTTGTGATAGTGAACAGCAAGGCAAAATCTAGACTTGCTATAATGTATGTGATAAACTAACAGTTAGACCTGCTTGACTTCAAGAATACAGTTAACCCAGTGATTCTTATGGCTGGTTGCTGGCAGAAGTGGCACAAGATGTGGAAGTTATCTTCCACATCTTAAGCTATGTATTGATGGAACTTAAAGCAAGAGGTGGCACTGTGATCACTTTGCTATGAGGCTAATTTGCCTTTTTACTGGGACAGGTGACAGGTTAGGAGAAGGAAACTGTTACTGAGACTGAATTCATTGCATCCGTTTCCTACAGATTAGGAATATATTGAGTTTGTCTTGAATTAGTGAGGGATTCCTTTGATCTAAATTGCAAAAGGACATTTGAATTGCAGACAAATTAACCTACAAATGAGCTGTTCTTTGAGCAGCAAAACTAAGATTCTTAAGGCGGGGGGGGGGGAGCAACCTGAAGTGCCAGACCTTCACAAAACTTAAGACAGAGGCGTTTTTAATCTATCAATTCAGAGCTTTTCAAGATTAGTATTATTAAGGTATAAGTTTTTGTTCTGATGCCTATGCAGAAGAATGTATGTATGATACTAAGATGTCCTAGAGCACTGGGGGATCTGGATGGAACTGGTAGAGACAGCTGGGGCACCAACAGCTTCCTAAACCAAGAGTGGAAAAACAACTAAGATAGTTTACGTGATCAGAAGTGTTATTTAAATACTGTAATGCCACATATTAAATACAGGAACAAAGTGGAAGGTGTTGCTGTGGCTTTAAGAACAGCTTTAATTTATAGCTACTGTTTTCAAGCCTCAGGAACTTTAAATTGATACAAACAATGCTGAGTACTTAGTTATTCTTNTGGTTGCCACCACAGTGGCTTCTTTGAGTAGCTGAGTACTACTTGCACCATGAAGATTCCTCTCTACCTGCCTCTTCTGAGTTTCCCACATTGGGTACTTTGACATTCTCACTGCTGGATTTGGGAGTTTAATTTGTCTTTAAAAAATGCAGTAGCATCAATTTTCTTCCTTTTCCTACTTTACCAAAACCCATGGTTGATGTGTAATCAGGACTAATGCTGCACTTGACGTATGCTTTAACTAATTGTTATGCATTATTTAAGGCTTATATAGATGGTTACTAGAAGTTACAGTGTTTTAAATTTATCACCATCATTGATCAGTGTTATTTGTAGATCATATAAAATTTTGCTTTATCTGTTCTTAGGTTAGTGACATTGGAGAATAGTCCATGTCTTACACCTGAGCTCCTGAGAATATTTCAGAATATGTCTGCCCTTCTTGGTAAGCCTTCTACTATTAAAAATTTATTATTTACTACTGCTTGCATTGTTAATGCATTAAGTAATGCCGCGGTGGCTTAAAGAACTGAGGGGGCTTGCAAAAAGGTAACTACTAAAAAATGAAAAGCATATCTTTATTTTTTGAGTTTCTTGTGTTTGTTTATTTGTTATCTACCTCCTTCAGCTATCTTTTTTAAAAAATTGAAGCTGCTTTGTACCCAAAAGATAAGAAAATTCAGGTTATCTCATTTTTTTTAATTGTTCTTGGAATTTTTGATTTTCCAGTTAGGTGAAAATGTTGAATGGCTGACATTAAGTTCTTCTGCAACCTCTACAGATGTTTTGCACGGGTCCACTTCCGTAGTGGTCCTCTATTTGTTGTCATCTATTCCAGGATGATGTCTGTGACCCTTCTCATCCTCAAAGCTCTCATTTCTGTTATGAAATTTTTCAAACCATGTCCAGTTGGACATTTGTTGAGGGTACCCTGGCCAAACACTTTTTGATATTGTTAGCAGTTTCTGCTGCTTAATGCCCCATTTGGAACAACAAAATTGCTCAAATTTGCTTTTTCCCATTTTTAATTTGGTAGTGTAATATAGAAGAGTGAACAGTGAAAACAAAACCATTAGCATAAATTAAATAGGGGGAATTTCACATTTTAAAAGGCTATAGTACATGAACACTGTTAAATAAAAGTTTAATCCAAAGGAAGCATCACAATTTACAATGACAAAACCAGCAGTTAGTTTTGCACCAACCTAATAGGCTGAAGAATTGAAGTTTCCATTATTAGCTTTTCCATTATTCAGTTAATAACTATGTGGGATATGTTCAAACTAAATAATGTCTGTATGTGTATCAGCTGAGCAGCACTGAAATTAAAAGCAATAGTTTTGGCCGAGTTGTGACAAAATATAAACTTAATAATGAAGATTAAGATTCCCTACTTAGGGAATATTGATATTTGGAGTGCTTTTGTTTTGTAACTACAGGGAGTATAAAAATTTTGTGGTTTTATTTTGTTACATGGACATAGTTTTGTTTAGTGAAAACTTTCTAGCTGTGCTTTTGTAGGTTGTGGAGCTAATATAGGAAATAGATTTATTTTTTAGAGGAATGTATTTATAAAATTACAGGAGCTATCTCTTTAAGTGATTGTTTTCAGCTCTTATGAAGGTAATTAGGAAGTTACATTATGGTGGGTAGGTGCAATAAGATGGCTTTGTCATTTCTCTGTGTATACTAGCTCTCTAATGACAGAACTGCCAAGGAAAATAGTGTTTTGTAGTGATTTCAGTATTTAACTCCAGAGGTACATCTTGGGTTCTATAGCTGCCAAATACTTAACATTTGTTTTTATTCATATCTACACACCTACCCTTCCTCTTTCTTGTTCTGTGCTAGTAGCAGGTAGTATCTGCTACAGGAAGCTTGCCCTACACAAATGGTTGTGATTTTCGTATTTGTATTGCACTGCTGATCTGCTTTAGTTAAATTGAGAAATACCCTATGTTTGTGACTTGCTTATTTTTGCTTGTTTTTCACTGCATCCTTCCTAGTGCTAATGCAATGCTTTCTAGGGTAGTGATGAGTATGAACATAAACCCCGGGAAACACTTTTAACAAAAGATGAAGGTATTCAGGAATATTCCACGCTTATAAAAGTTTCCTTCTTTTATTAATGAATCCTGATGAAAGAAAATATATCCTCAAGAGAATGTTCTTTGTTTTTGTAAATGAAAGCTGTTTTATGAAA
Source organism: Piaya cayana (assembly GCA_013389865.1). Classification (NCBI taxonomy): domain Eukaryota; kingdom Metazoa; phylum Chordata; class Aves; order Cuculiformes; family Coccyzidae; genus Piaya; species Piaya cayana. The sequence continues at coordinate 26,661 of WAAB01000792.1, forward strand.
CTGCAAGAGGAAGTATTGCAGTTAAACTTGCTAGGTTTTCCTTAAAGGAGTCTTCAAACATGCTTATGTCAAATTGGTTTTTTTCACTAGGGGTAGGGGCGAATAGGAAGAACACAGCAGCAGGTGTGTAGTCATAGACTGTTTTTCTCATACAGATTTCTGATACTACTTCCTCAGCATTTTTTTGGTGTCATGTCAGTCAAAGATTATAATTGCAGAGAGCCAAAATGTTGCGTATTTTTCCAGGAAGGGGAAACTGTACTGGCATGCTCTTTGGCTGGAAATCTCTTCCATTTAAATCGGAGGAATCTGGCTGGACAACCTTCATGTTACATTGCCATGATACTGTGATTTTGGAATGGAGCTTGAATCTCAAAATAGTGCTAACCTTTAAAATTTAATAGTTATAGAAACAAGACTAGTCCAATATGGCTCAGGCAGCTGCTTAATTCAGTACACTTGAAGAAGAGATATTTCACTTAAATCCAGTGCAACAGCTCACTTTAAGCTACAGCCCATGCAAAAGAAAATGTATCCTTTAATGATTATCAGCTGTGCAAGGTAATTAAATAACGGTTCATTCTTAGTTCTCTGGTGTAAAAGTGTCAATATTTACCTGAAATGTCCAGAAACATCCAGTGCTTTCAGGACAAGGTATTTTAACTTAAGAGGTCTACTGTTTTCAGTTGAACAAACGCAGAAATCCATTCAAATTTTGAATTCCTCCAATTTAAAGCTTCAAAATTGGAGAGTCTTTGTATGCCTTAACCACCTGAGATAAGTCAAACCAGAAAATGTCTCTGAAACTAGTTCTCAATTTGGTATTGTCGAAATGGAAGCCAAAGGGCAGATCAAGTGAAGGGAAGTTCTGCGTATATATAGTGCCTTATATATGCTTTTTGGAGCAGTCTGGAGAACTAATGACAAGGTGCTCCAGAAAATTATTGAAAATACAGTGTAAGGAATGTGAACCTTCTGACCATTAGTTTCTGAGTTTTTTTCTTACTGAATGGAATTACTCTAATATGCAGGTATTATAACTATTTTTCTGGTGTGTTTAAGTCCAGCATTTAAGTCCTTCAGAAAAAGTGACCTAATAGAGGTCAGCATAATTACACTAGAAAAGCTAGAAGGGAGAGAGAGAGGAGTTGTTAATTCATAAGATTTTTGGACATTAGAGGTATATAGCAGACTTTGTCCTGCTGAGGAATAGGAATCAGATGTGGCAAGAAATCATCAGACTGGAGAGAGGACATTTTGTCTTCTTCATGACCAGGTTATAGCATTTTAAAGTCTTGGATAAATGTTATTTCATAGAGGTGTTAATACATGATAAAAGGGGATAAACTTCTGTGGGAATTGAACAGTGTATATAAATAGATGCAATTCAGCTTTCATAACTCAGATCTAAAAGGACTGTTGAAAATGCTTAAAACCATTTATATAAAAGTAAACAGCTTGGTTACTTTTAAAGAGGTTCAGATAACAGGTTGGATTTTTTATTATCCAGGTTGTTAGTAATTCATTGTGTTGTAGCTTTTCCTTTCCATTAGTTTCCTTTGTGGACAAGGTCTTGTTGGCTTGAGTGCTGTGTACATGATATTGTTTTAGAAAATTCAGGAGGTGTGCAGTGATACATTACTAGTTCTGATCTGGGACCCATAATAGCACTTTGAGCATTTAGTTTTTCCCACTGGGTTTGGGAGTTTAGCTTAACCATAGAAGTACAAAACTTGATTTATGATTTCTGTGTTATAACTGTTTTCTTCAGAAAAAGATTGTCGTGCTATCACTCATGTACAGTAGCTGTTTACAACCAACATAATTGTTATATTTGGTTTTCATATCAGCATGGCTAATATTTAAATTCTGTTGGAAAACAATTGCCCTATTGCAGAGGTTCTTTTATTCATCTTTTAGAGCAGCAGATTGAATAGTGTAGGATGGAGGAATACATTAAGGCTCTGAGGATCCATGCATTTCTGGTCTGAGACTGCTTGAAATGGCAGCTGAATCAGATACAATTTCAGGTTGGGAATATGGTTAAAATCAAGAAATATCTTTTTTCTAGAAACATCAGGTTTCTAATGTATCTGTGCTATGCATATAAAGGTAATGGCAAAAAGCACATTGCTGGAACTGGAATAATTCCTCTGATCTCACACAAATCCCAGAAGAGTGTATCAATTAATTCTGTAAAGTATATGTTTGATTCAGGAAATCTGGCACGAGAATTGATGCATAATTGTTTCTTAAATGTGGTCAGTTGAAGGTGGTATCTTTGTAGAAACATGCTTTTATGACACATTGAGCTTTGTGCACAGATGAGTGACTGAATTCTGTCATTTTAATGACATCTGTCTTACCTGTATTTTCCTTCTGCCCTGAAATATATTACTTATTACAGTTTTAATACTTGTACTTTATTACCTTTGTATCAGATGTCACAGAATCACAGAATGTATAGCTAGGTGAAGTGCTTCATGTTTATATGAGCGTTTCTGTACAAATTAAAATATGGTTGTATTGAGTAAGAAACACTGCAGACCTTTAAGGGGTGTGCAGTAACTCCAAGTACTGTGTAACACTCTTAATGTGCTACTGAAGCTAATTTGTAGATGTATTGAAACCTTTTGATGAGGGTATTAGATAGGCAGGTGAAAATTCATCTCTTTTCAAGTCAAGATGTGAAAACATTCAAAATAAATGATAACAAGGCATGACCTGTCCACGCACTTAAATATGTAGTTAGTCATGCATTCCAAGCTATCCAGTGGCCTCATAAGATGACAGTTTTCTGATGGGAGGGAAGGGAAGAGAAACGGCTAAGACAGGCTTTGCGGATGTTATAATGGAAAACCAGCTGTAGCGTGCTGTTATTTGTGGAAGTTTGTTTAATATAAGCGTCACTAGGTGGAAGCCATGCTTTCATACAGGCTGAGTTCACGTACACAATGAAGGTCATAGCATCTTGCTGCTGTTTGTTTAAATGGGTAAGGAATTTTTTATTTAAAACTTACATGAAAATATTTTCCTTTTGTCTCTCTGTGGTAATTTTATTTTACTATTAATTAGAAGTGATAGAGCACGAGTCTGCTCACTTTAAAGTCCAAGAATTGTCCGTCTGTTTTAAGAAAATTTAGCAAATCCTTTGAGTTTTTTTTTTTTTAATGGTCTTTTGTTTTCACATGAGAGCTTTCGGTTTTCTGCACTAGTATCAGCCTCCACGTGAAACTTGGAAATCTTTTGTATTAGTATGAATTGTGTTTATAAATGCCTTGGCATGATTTTTTTCTACTTTAGGTACTGCCTGAGGACATGTCTTTTTTCTTTCTTCAAACTGATGCTATGTACTATCTCCTGTGTGTATCTGTCTCTGACATGGAGATGATTTGCTTACTGACACACTCAGGTTATGGCCTAAAGCTCAGTGTGTTTCAGTCCAAAAACTCACTGCCATTTGATGTGTTACCTGAGAGCGGAGCTGCAGTCTTTATTTCAGTCTTTATACTCAGCAGTTACTGACTGAAATGTAAGGAAATCATTTACCAGTAATTGCAGGTCTCTTAAGCGTCTTTCATTTGTTACGCCTTTAGTATCTACTTGGACCATTATCACAACCAAAACCTGACTTGTCTTTTTTAATGCATGTAGGCTTTTCAGGTTGCAGGATTTCTTGTCCTTCAGTTTAAGAACATGAATGCTCTTATCCCTCTTCCTTCTTGTCTCTGACAGGGAAATGACCCTAAGTGGCACTGGATCTAAGATGACTTTTTTTAATTTGCAGCCATCTAGCACTTAAAAGCACTGTGAAGAAAATGATTTCTAGAAGTGAATAATTTAATTGTACTTCAGTTTGGTGATGAAGTTCTGAATTGTGATTTCTTTTTTTCCTAGAGCTGAGTTCAGAAAACCTCCAAAATTGCTTTAAGATCATCAACGCTTATATTTTCTTATCATCATCTGGATTTTTACAGGTGTGTTACTGTTACATAAAGATTCATCCTAGCACCTTAGTTCCCTACTGGCAAACTATTTTTTTCCCCATGTTGGAAAACATTATATGCACAAAAATTTATACTTTTTTTAATGTGCATGCAAGCATTTTGTTCCAGTGTTAGCTCTTTATGGTGTGTGGTGGACACTCTTCAAATCAGATTGCAGAAAATGTATTTTAGAAATAATGTTTTTTTAATGTTTGTTTTTGTATTTTGCTACTTGGAAAGGTCCCATGTAGGGTAGGAATAGTTACTCAAATTGTCTTGCTAGATTTAAATTATGATCATAAATTCCAGCAAGAAATTGCCTAGAGGTATTTTACCTTGTTCTCACACCTTCTTCATTAGAAAATTCATGGAGATAGATTGTTTGATTTTTGTTCACAGACTTATTTGATCAAATATCTGTAAAAAACCCTGCAATGTTAAAAGAACCAACAAAATGCTTAGATTAGATTTTAATTGGTTGAAGAAAGATGAACATTTTAGTAAATATGATCTTTGAAGAAAAGCTAAGTCTTTAGGAATTACATATTGTGCAATGTGTATTAATAACTTCTTTCAAATTTAATTTCAGATGTATGCTACTGACTTATGCCAGTCATTTTGTGAACTTTTGAAGGACATAACTACTGAGGGTCAAGTTCAAGTTTTAAAGGTAGAGTCTAATGAAAGTTATACTCAGGTTTTCAGCTCTATATGTGAGTTGTTCTTGCTAGTGTTTTGTGAGTTTAGTGTTTTTTGTATTTGAAAATATGATGAATGTAGAACTTACAGAAGAAAACATCATATTTAGCACACATTGAAATTGGTGTCAGTGGTGTTTTAAACTACGTATTTAATGCCTGTGTGTATGTATAGACTGCTAATACACACACATTTGTGTATTTTTTAAAACTACTGTTTTTCCCAAGACAAGGTTAGTATATCCCTAAGCAGAGCACTCTAAATGATAATCCTCTAACACATTGTTCCTCTACCCCCTCTGCAATGCTTTATTTCATGTGATTCCAAGATGTTGTCCTAGGGTAAATGAGTTCTAAGCTAGTTTGAATCCTCTTTGTATAGATGGATTTAAGTTAAGAATTCTTGATATCTTTCCTATCTGATGATTTTCTAGATTACTAGAGAAAGGAGGTTAGTGAGGGCTTGTATCCTCATGAAAATAGTTTGTTCTACAGCCTGGCAACAACACACTAACAGCCAGGTGAGCAATCACTGCACTGTGAGGGTAACGCTGTGTATAGAAAATGTTGAAAGTGTTGAGTTGCAAAACAAGGACTGTATTTGGGTCAAAGTAACTTGATTTATTTTTTGGCTGTCTGTTAGCTCATGGAAGTTGTAGAAAGCTAATTTAAGTTGTTTATTTTTAATTGAATATTAGAATGGAGAAGAGTACCACAGTATAACACAAAAGTTATTTACACGTATAATTACAAAAGAAAATAGAAACATCAATCTGATCAATGAATATTGTTCTAACTCAGTTTTTGGCTTGGTTCAGAATTCAGAAAAAATATCTTTCATTATTCAAATGAAAATTCAACCCTAAAGTCAAAGTCATCTTGTGTATTAATAAATTACATTGATTTTGAGTGTTTCTAATCAAAATGTATGAAGTTAATTATTTAGTTGGTGTTTCTAGCCTTCTAAATCTGAGTTTTGTATGCCACCTATCAACTAGTATTGATCCCTTTGCTAATGCAAATACGAATGATAATGTATCTACTAATTTAAGACTAGTTTTCGTTTTCAGTGTTCTCTACCAATAAGAAAAATGATCATACAGTTTAATTTTTCTACTCCACATTTGAAAAACTGGCAAGATAAGGGTTAAGTAATAAGTCTGCATATGTATGTGTCTTATTATAAAAAGTGTTCAGGTGATTTTTATGATTAAGTAAGCACCATATGATCAAATGCACTTTTGTAGTTTTATCTGCATATGACCACTAGAAACTAATGGGTCGAGGGCTGAGCTTTCTCTCTGCATTGAATGGTGAATGCATGTGTCCATTATTACATTGCTGTGTGCAACATACTTGCGTTTGTACTGTGATATAGTGTTCAAGCAGTCCTTGCTTTTGGCATAAGTTACTATTGTAATAACAATAGCTGCTTGAATAGTGTTGCTTTAGGATTTTCAGAATCTGGAAAACTATTCACAGAAACGTAGGTGATACTATGAAAGAAATGTTTTGAAATATTAATGATGATATTTTTAAGTGTACCGTTTGAAGAATTTCAGGATATAGCATTGGAATATGCACTGAAAGATAGCTGAGTAGCAACTGTAATGTATTACTACTTACATTTCCAGTGGCTACACTAGCTGGGAACTCGTGGTGTTGATAAAAACTTGCTATTTAATTCTTTTTGTTGTAAATGCAATGGAAGAAAAAAATTAGGTTGCATATGCCTAGCTCTGATGGGTTTCACAACTGCTTGCAGAGTCACAGGACAGGAAAGCAATAGAAACTGATAGTCATCCTTCTGCTGCTATGAGGAGCTCAAGGACTCTAGTTCTGGAGTTTAAAATGTCATTTCCTCTCTATCAATACTATTATTTACTGTCTGTACTTGGACAAATGTTTGATGCAGCAGCTTTTAATCAGATCTCTAAGACGGAACGATGCTGCTAAATCTACATATTATCATTTATCCACTTGGTTCCCAGCGTGGTCTTGCACTAGCCATAGCATTTTGTCTACTATACTTTGAACACCTCCCTAGTATGTCTGATTGCTTCCAGAAGTATAACTGAGATACAGTAAAGTATTTTTACAAAAAGGAAAATACATTGTCAAGTGTCACTATGCTAACTTGTTAAAAAAAGCCCCTAAGTTAAATACTGGGGACATAAACACCTGGAAGTGTTCTCTGAAGTACTCTCCTGTGGACAGCAGGAAACTGTCATAGGCTTTGAAAGATGTCAACTGCTTAACAACTCTCTCAAAGAAAGAAATGGCAGTCATTAAATGAAGTTAGTAGGAACAAGGCTCAAAAAGAAAAAGATTTAGAGGAGACTGGGCAAGAGCACAGAAAGGCAGGTCCTTGAGGAAATCCCGCTGAGTTGAGAGTAGATGGAAACTGAGAAGAACGTCTAAAAGAATTAAGGTTATGGTACCTTCATGTGCTTCATACATCGGTGTATAGATGCATGGTCTCTGTCTTTACTTGCAGGAGCAAATAGTTATCCCCTTTCTCTCACAGCCTCTTCCCCTCTCCATTGCAGTACGAGAGGAGAGTCCAAACAGTTTGTGGGGTATGGCAAAATAGCTGAGAAACAAAGGGTAACAGATTTAAACTGAGAACTGAGGTAGGGTACTGAGAATAGCACATCTGAGAGCACTTGCTATTACTTTGTCACCTGCAAAGAGATGGTGGGTCCTAACCAGTTTTTCCTCAGATAAGTGACAGAACAAAAGTACAGAAATAAGCCCTAGACTGCTGGTGCTCCTCCTTGCCATTCCATCTCATCAAGGTGCTTTTCCCAGAGCCTTAAGGAGATCCCTCCTAAATCACTTCATTAGCTTTTTCAGAAGGGTGAAGCTAATGAGGAGGTGCTTGGCTAGCTGGGTTTCACTTGGCATGTCTGTTTTTGTCAAGTCTCTTATGCAGATCACAGAATCACAGAA
>WAAB01000806.1:0-10164 GCA_013389865.1 Piaya cayana
TCTGTGATTCTGTGATTGACTTTTCCTTGCTGTAGGTCCTATATTATCATGTTGTTCTGTTAGTTTCTTATGCACAGAGATATTCTGTACAGCAATGCTGCACTATATAAGCAACTGATTTAAAAAAAATGCATTTGGTTTTGAAAATACCCTGCATAAAGATGCTATTAACATTTTTTAGACCTTCACAACAGGTCTTATCTGATGAAGTCAGTGCAAGTCTTTCCACTGACATCAATGGGCAGTGGATCAGGGCTCATTTATGTGCTAATTCTAGCTGTGTTTTCCCCATTCTTTAATTCTGCAGTGTTTTCATGCTGAGATTTGTTGAAGTTGATAGAGACAATTCTTGGCATTTTTTTGTAATTCTACACTAGTGACAAATTCTGTGTTTATAAGCATCTCCCATTCAGTGAGTTTTACAAGTAGCTTAAAGATTCCATAGAAAGAACTGTATTTGTGCTGAAAGAACATAGATGGACAACATAATTGAGTAGAAGCAGTGCTGGATAAAGACCATCAAAATACAGAAACTTTTAATATAAAAGTGACTGTGGGACTTCACAGTTTCAGTTTCAACTTCTGTGTGCAAAAGACACCTGTGTGTTTTTACATCTTCAAGGCATATACCACCACAGCTTACCTTCACCCTTAGACTTAATGTTAACCCTAGTAGGCACTGTTTTGTTTGATTTTTGCCAAACTAAAACTAAATAACCCCAGAAGAATATATATTTTTTTAGAGTTTTTTATTTCATAAAAAGCACGCTTACCTCAGTATGAGTGTTTTGCCCCTTTTTATAATCAAAATGGCCTACGTCTGGCCAAAGTTACTTATCCTAATTGTTTATTCTGGCTTAGTTTTGGACTTAATTAAGAAAGAGCCTGGAACTACCAATTTCAGGAGGAGAGGATGGTCAGGTTGTTCCTCTGCAGAACTAAAAAAGCGGAGGTGAGAAAAAGATAGCAGCATAGGAAGCTACAGTAAGATACAGGACAGTTATGGCATCTGAAGTGGGTAAGCCTGCCTTCTCTCTCACTTTTGCAAAAATCTTGGCAATTCAGTGATCAGAAGAGCCACAGGAATGACAAAGGAGGAACTGACACTTGTTGCTTCTTCTCTCATAACAGTGATAGGACAGTAGTGAGTAAAGGTCAGTAACGGTCATTCAGTCTTCCTGTAAACAGCAGCAACCTTTTTCACAGTGAAGTGTTGCTGTGCATCACATTTTGGTTGTCTCTATAAAAAGAACAAAATACCTCCCTCCGTCAATTCCCCATCAGAGTACAGTAATGAAATGCCCGGCTGCAGATGCAGCAAAATCCAGTCCAGTTCTGCTCAGTTATTGTCTGTCTCATCTTTAGCAGATGGCTGGATGATGATGTCTGCAGTATAAAAATATTAAAAACAAAAACTGCCAGTTGAATTGGAAAACTACTAATTTCTATTTTTATAATGTGGCCATGAAGCCATTATTTCTGAAACCAGTAATGGCCATATTCAGCAACAGTCATGTAAGAACATTTAGTGGTGAGATGAAGCACTACTGGATTGCTCCATCCCCAGACTTCTGGAAAGAGAGGTCACATCACAGCACACCCAGAGCATACCAGAAAAATCTGGCCTAAGACAGCCCAGTACTGCTTCTATTTGAAGGAACAGTTAGTTATAAGACACTGGTAGCAGCAAGAGACATAATTCCTTACTGAGACAGAATATATCCAAGGTTTGTTTCAGCACTGCTTCCACAAAGGCATTTATATCGCACAGCCAAGCATTGTATGGCACCACCATGTTCACAGCAATTATTACCATCTGAAAGAGCTTGACCTTCACTTACATTCCAGGTTCTCCCCTTGCTCCATGGTATGTTCTACTTTTTAAGCTGTGGAACACAGAAGCATAATGTTAAATGTAAGCTGTTTTTTTCCAGTTAAACTGTAAAGCAAAATTGCTCAGATGATAGACTTTTTCTACTACAGGTTCTGTGTTCTGGATCATACAAGAAACAGGCTAATCTGGATATGAACTGAGAGCTGACAGAAAGTGATGAATAATTGATGCTGTAAGAATACTAACTGGAAAATGGTCTTAATTTTCTTTATACTGGATAGGTGTCTAAACACCAGAAGATATGGCACCAATTCATTCACTCACATGAGTGACATTGGGAAGAATCCTTTCTTTCACTCCTGGAGAGTGAGATTCTATCACACTTCTAGTGAGCTGCTTTGTATGGATTGTACTGGCAACTTTGGGGAATTTTTAACTTACTCGAAACATAAATTAAGGCTTTCTAAAATGACAGGTGATTTATTTTCAGAGGTGTAGATTAACAGCCCATTGTTTGAAATACAGTAGAGGATCCTGATTTTCAGGATTTACTAAGGTTTCTTCTTGAACTCAGACCCCACAGTAATGCCTTCATTATCTCAGACAACCCTGTTAGTATCCTGACATTTAAAGCATCCAAGCAGTTTAGAAGTTCTGCTACATATATTGTGATGGTAATATTCTTAGTTAAGTGGCTGTCTTAAAAGTAAACTGAGATTTGGGTGTTTACTTTTTTAATTACAGAAATTCCTTGGGGTACGTAAATACAGCATTTGTTTTCTTTATGGAAACTACTTGAAGAATCCCATTTCTGGTATCTCAGATCTGATGTTTAATCTTATCAGCATTACATATGTTACTAAAGATAAAAACCTCTGGACTTGTTCTGTTTTTCTACCCCAGGATCCATTCAGCATAGGGACCTGACAAAATGAAGAAATTTGAAATATTGACTTGTTGCAGTATATTAGACTGTTAAAATCTGTAGTACATTAATTAGTGTCAGCTTACTCCAGCTTCTGAGTCAAGGACAATAATTAGTATATTGTTTGAATGAAGGAAGATACACAAAGAAATTTATAAACATCTTCTCACTTACATTTTCTTGAAATAAAAGTTGTTTTCCTCCCTGTTTGGGGAGAAAACTTTTTTTTTCTGGGTCTGTGCACTAAGACTCTTACTCTCAACTTGCTGTTGTCTGTAACCTGATAGCGTTCTCCTTCACTGAAAGAAGGGATGGACCAAACCTTTGAAAACTGGGGCATATCAGTCATTCCTCACCTTAGTCATTTTAAAAATGAATGTAAAATGTTACTTGCCCATGTAAAATGTTACTTATAACAGTGTGAGAAATAGTATATGTGAGTAAAAGTGGTTTAGAACTGCTAATGCAAAGATTGATAGAGAGGAAATTATACTTAATCTTGGTTTGCTATTTTTCCAGGTGATATTTGTCATTTCATAATTGCTATGAGAATATAACATTTTTCTATGTGTGGTTTTATCCTCTAAGGATTGTGTTTGAATGTGAAATTCCTTTAGATATCAAAAATGTAACTGAACCCTTACTTTATCTACAAAATAATAAAATTTTAACATAAAATGGTCCTTGACTGCAGTGGTTTGTCACTATAACATTTCCTCAGCTAGGCATGGAATATACATATATAATAAAAAATTATTCCATGATATCCTCCAGTTTCTCTTTTTAAGCTCCACACATGAAGGCGGTTCCATACCTCAGTGATGTGTTCAGTGAAGAAATGTCTGCTGCTGCTTGCTTTGAAACTGCTACCCATTAGATTCCATTGATGGTCAATGCTACTTATGTTTGAAGAGATGATGAACAATCAATCCCAATCCACTTTTCATTTGCTTCTCATGATTTTATAAAGCTTCCTCATACTTCTGCCCAGTTGAGACCTATTCAGGCATGAGAAACGTAACTACATGGCTGTTCCATGTATGGCAGCTTTTGCACACACTGTCATTACTACTGCCTCTCTCCATACCTCTCCCAACAGCTAGGTATTCATTCTTGAGGCTAGGGACTCACACGTACATAGCATTCAAGATGCAGCATGGGTTTACACTGTAGCAAAGATCTGTGTTTTTTCTAATCTTTGTTCCCTGCCTAATAATTCCTATAATTTTAATTTGCTATTTCAACTACTGAGCTGATGTTTCCTGGTCCTTACACCTGCTATAACTGCCAGACATTTCCTGTGGTAGTCGTGGTCATCCCAGAAACTCATTTTATACACTTGGATGTTGTCCCCTCATTTATGAAGTGCCACTTACTCTTGGCTGTTTTGAATCTGCCACATGCTAATGTTACCTGATATTCTGTATTTCTCGTATTGGACAAATCTGAAGAACAAGCTGACCTCAAAAATTATGATCCATTTATTAAATTACCTTTCTTCTCACTTATCTCCACTAAGAACTGTTCAAATTGATACATTCTACACGTATCTTATCATCAAATTCTGAATAATTTTTAGAAATCTTTTAGGATATTTTTAAAATCTCAGTTCAAGAACATTGTAATGCATCTTGGAATAGTGACAGGGGATAGTATTGGAAGAAGTTATCTCCATCCTCCTTAATAGAATCCCTCAAATAGGTATAGGATAAAGTGCCTGCTGATGTGTTATCCTAAATTAACAGTTTTGAGGCAAGAGAATTTTCTTGTAAGCTCTGAATGACTGAATGTGACAATACTGAGAGAGAGAATTATTCCAGACATAACTGAATCTGGCACAGAACCACTCTAAGTATCTGTTTGGACAAATGTTAAAATTTCTATCTTGCAAGTAATTGACTTTTAAATCAATAGAAAAATTTTATTCATTTTTCCTACTTTTCAGTTTTGTGAAGCTGCAGTATTAGAATGTAGTTAGGTAAATTTCTCCTTTGCATGCCTTTAACACAACCTCAAAACTGTTTATATTTTGTAAAATGAAGCTTAATCCTTGTTACCATTTTTTAATTTCTAAATTTTTGTGTATTTTTCCATCATTCATTATAACAGATTGTATTCATTAGATACGGTCATTTCCCATAGAAGAAAAGAACTAACGTGGCAATCTCTAATGCATTGTAGGATGGACTCTGCAGTGCATTTTCAACTTTCACAAATAATGCACAATCTGTTTCCTCCTGACATCTTGTAGCAAAGAGACTACTGGACTGGTGCATGCTTCCTATACTCCCTGTGAGGGGAGCCAGCATCTAATAGTTCTGATTAATGCCAAGGAAACCATATATTTTTATAGTCTTTGCAGGATTACACGGGCCTGATTCTACTCTTTTTCAAGTGATGTGAAAGAGAAATAATCTATATCCATATCGCCTACATGGAACATTTCAATAGAATGAACAGAAAACAAGATAAAATCTTTGAAGAACAATCTGTTGGTTTTAGTTGGTACAAGCATGAGAAAAAGTAAAATGAAACTGCAGAGAAGAAATAACTTTCAGTTCTTTCTTAGTTTAATATTTAGTTGTGTGTGACTTGGTAAAGCTTACTCAAGAGAGAAGACATTCTCAGCTACTCTAAAGTTTGATTATATATATATAAATACAGAATATTGCTGTTGATTTGAACATCTATTTTAATGGTAGTTCATCCATTTATGTGAAGTTCAGGTCATGTTGTGCAATTTGAAATATCATTTTCAACTGAAATGTTGAGTGTAAAGCATAATTTTTAAGAGTATAATTCCATCTGAAAAGTTGGAAGGTAAATGTAGGAGGAGGTGGAGTAAGACAGATAAAACAGTTCAACAAATAGATGGGGAAATGGTATATAATCGTTATTGTTATGTTGTCAAAGAAAATATCAAATTACTTCATGCACTTTGCAGTGCCCTAGCCTACTGGAATTTGATTTGCAAGTGTTCTGAAGTGCTCAGTTGTCCTGACATACTCCTAAGAAAATAGTTTATTTTTTGAGGGGGCCAGCAGCAATGACTGAAAAAATGTCATTCTTAATTACAGTGTTATGAGAAGCACTGTCTAAAAGCTCTACAAGGCATCAGGCAAATGATGTAGTCAAGGCTATATTATGGTGAGAGATTAGTGAAAGCTTTTCCTATACTTTGAATGTATGCTACTCCATAGGATATTTCCTTTAAATGCAGACTAAATATGTTTCTTTGGTTGCAGTGAAGTCTAGTGTATATAAGACATAAAACACATTCCTCAAAACAGGAGAAATTAATTTCTTTGATTTAATTATATTTTCTACTTAGTCTCTGTATTTGTTCATATATTTATTTTGCACCTCCTAGAAGGCAAATGACTGAAAAGTTAACTTTGAACAAACTTTAGGACACATGCTCTTTAAATGGCTCAAAATTAAGTCAAAGTATGTTGTTCCATCTTCACTCTGTAGACCCTATGGACTCTTAATCAGGCTCAATAGCAGTGTGACAATACCAAGAAGTGCTTGCTGAGATCCTACTGTCATCTCCAGTTTATGCTAACATAAGAAAACAGGACAAGGGTACAAATATACTAACAGGACAAGGGTATGAATAGGAATGGAGTGGTTAGTGTAGTTAGTACCTTTTTCCTCGCTAATGTTTTTTTCTCCCCAGTGGAAGATTGTCATGAGAGCAAAGGTAATGGCATCATTTCACATCCCTCATCTCCTTATTTTAGATATGCAGAGGTGATCTCAAGCAAACTCTGTGTTCAAGCTCTTGCTTTCTATTCTGAGACTCAATAATAGTACAAAATGCAGTGTTTTGCAAGGAACAGAGGCACTTATGCATTGGAATTTGGACTGAGACAAGTACTAGATCATTTCAGAGAGACTTCCAAAAAACCAGAATCCCCAAAAACCAATCATATGATAACTTCTGGCTGAACTCCTGCCCAACTTGAACAGGAATCAAATATTGCTTTAGCTAAACTAAATCTCCCTTGGTGCCGGTTTTCAAATAAAGCAGTTGTTATTTTTCTTTTGCCTTTTCCCTATTAAATGAACAAATCTGCTTGGGATGTCCTTAAAACTTTCTGCACTGATTCACTCCAAAATAATAGTAGATGACTTAGACAAATGATATGAGTTACTGACTTCATGACTGGAGAGGGGGGGTAAGAAGTGCATTCTGTCCCTTGGCTGTTATTCACTGTTTTACCATATCTCCATAAACATCCCAGTGAACGTGTTGATTGCTGCTCTGGATTCTCTGTTTAATAAAATGTATGAAGCTCTTCCTGGAAAAACAAAGAAATAGTTTGGCTTATCTGTTTTTATCTTGGGACAATAAGCTACTTCTTCTAATCAGCTGATTCAAAGTGAAAAAGGGAGACAAGTTTCACTTGAATTGCATTGAAATGCCTCATGCTTACAACCCTTTGCTGACATCTCATGCACTCAAAATTTGGGCAAGATTTGCATGGCCCATTACCAAAATAACATGTTACAGTAGTTTTTTTGAGAGCTTGAAAGGCATGGCGATGACCTAAGATTAGCGTTTAGTCCAAAACTAAAGATTGTTCCAATATATTCCAGTCAATCCTTACCTTGGGATTTAAGACTAAAGGCAGGGGTTCAAAATCTGCTTTGTTTATGAACATTGTGTGGGAGACCTGCAGAGTTTAGAGCAGAATACCTTTCAAGTCCATAGGGATAAATGTGCTATGTGATTCTGGGAGAATCCTGAGTGTTTTTCTCAGGTAACTGTATCTATACTTACAAATCCATAATTTTTGTCACAGCTGCCTTGCTGTGAGACACATGGGGGGAGAGGCTAAATAACTAAAGATGTAAAAATTTAACCAGTTGTAAAATAGATATATATCAGCATTAAATTCTAGCCAAAACACATTGACATTTACCAAATTAGGAGAGGAAGATGCTGTACTTCAGATTGCAGACAATTTTTGGGGGGAATGATGAAGATTTTACTGTAATTGCAAGTCATATGCCTGCAAATTGCCTAACAAAGCTCTTAGTATTCCTCTTCTGCTTTTTTTCCATGGCATGGAAAATAAGGTTGAGATGCTCTTTTAATTCTTAAATGTGAGACAGCTAACAGAAAGTTTTGGTCCCTGATTAAGAGAGGGACAGGTGGCATGGGTTTATTTGGTTCCTATTGAAGACAGTTTCCAGCAGCTGCTGAGATGGAAAGCAAGCAAATGAAGCTTGAAATGAAGGAATAGCTTAAGCCCAAATTCATAACCATTACATTTTTGTTAATTTTTTGTTAACTGAAAGATATATCTTGCAAACTTTTCAAAAGGGTTATACATATGCATGAAACATATGAATCTGCCGATTCAGATCACAAACTGTAAAGAGCCCAAGACATGAAGCAACAGGAGGCAGTACTTTTTAAAGCATTGCCTAACGAAGTATTATTCTGTTTCTAAGATAGCAAAAGGATTGAGGCAAAAACCAGCTGAATGGACGCATCCTGAGCAAGCCATGTAGTTTTCTATCAAACTGGGCAGATGCAAACTATCTTGTATATTGTTAAGCTTCACCTACTGGCACATTTATTACCTTATCCTTGGTACAGATATAGAAAGACCTCTTATTAAACTAATCTGCTAAAATGTTCCAACTTCCCAGGTATTCTTTCTTCCTCCCTCTCTCCTTCTCTTTCTCTCTCTCTCTCATTCTTTGTGTTCCTTTATCTTCATTCTCTTCTACTTGATCGTTAAGAACAAAGGGCAAGAAATGAAAACAGCAAATGAAAATGAGAGGAAGAATGAAGAAAGGCAAGAAGAAGAAAATACAATAATTTTTAAGTCAAAACCTGAGAAGTATTTGCTTTCAAAACCTTCAGGTTTTTTGCATTTCTTATTGAGATGTTAAAAAAATGTAAAGTAAACATGAAGTTTTTTAATTTTTCTTGAAACATGCTTGCCATTTTTCATCCAGCAATACTGCCAACTTTCTGACTCTGTAGTACAAACAGCTTTTCAGCTACTCCTACAATGGTGCATTCAGAAAAAGATGCATGTGCTAATGGTACCTGCACAGGCACTCATTTATGGCAGTCATTGAGCAAGTGAACATGCCAATCAGATAATATATGCAGGATGAATAACCATATATCTAACTATCTGTCTGTGTGTGGTACTGTAGCTAAGTGAAGGGAGAGGGATGACATTGAGGCTAATATGTTCTCCGGGGTACATTCATTTTGTCCATAGCAGGAAAATGGTTTTGCAGTAGTAATATATAATTTACAAGTATAGTATAAACTAGTTGTTAACCTGCTGAATTGCGGATTCAAATAAAGAAAAATTAGTCTGAACCAGTATGTTTCTCAGCATTATGTGTATCTCACTTATTTCTTGTAAAATAATGTATCCATATGTGTGTATGGTAAGTATATTTCTTTAGAGCAAGCAAATGACTACAGAGAGAATGTTAATCTCTGATACTGAAAATCTTAAGGCCTAAGGGATATTGGCTAGACGCACTATTAAAGCTCTGAAATAATTCTTGCCACCAGTATTTCTAATGAAGACCATCTGCAAATAGTTGTATTTTTCTGTTCCAAAAAAGAATTCAAATTCCTTTTAATCCAGCTGAACTTTTGAGGGATTAGCTATTATGTTCTCATTACTCCTTCCACTGACAAATGACTTCTGGGAGGAACTCCATTACTGAATCAGTGCCCCAAGCAGCATATTCCATTTCATTAAAGAAAGAAACCACTACCTCCACTCCCAAACTCCCCAGAAACCAAACAAAAAGTTCTCCAAATCAAATCAACATTCTACCTCACTATTAATTCAGCTTAATATTGTCTGATTTTATTTAGTATGCAGTTTTAGCTAATCATTTACAGAGTGTATGCTTCTGGACTGATTATTTTACCACGCTGTTCATAGTGGTCTGAAGAAAATAACTGGAAGAATTAAAAAATACCCATGTCTTTTAAAAATGATTTATTATTAACTTTTAGGAATTTACTGTTTTTAATTTTGTTTGGAGAAAATGTAAGTAAAATTAGCAAATGGGTGAATGATGTATATGGAGAAAACCAACAGAAAGTGTGTGTGCATTTTTGTTTAGATTTTATGGAAACATAGCTTACATTTTCATAGAATCATAGAATAACCAGGTTGGAAGAGACCCACTGGATCACTGACTCCAACCATTCCTATCAAACATTAAACCATGCCCCTTAGCATCTCATCCACATGAGCCTAAAACACCTCCAGGGAAGGTGAATCAACCACCTCCCTGGGCAGACTGTTCCAGAGCACAATGACCCTTTCTGTGAAAAACTTCCTCCTAATGTCCAGCCTAAACCTCCCCTGGTGGAGCTTGAGGTCATTCCCTCTCATCCTGTCCC
>WAAB01000820.1:0-10824 GCA_013389865.1 Piaya cayana
TCTGTGATTCTGTGAACTTTTACCATTTTGTTATAAAGGTGAAAGCATCATGTTTGGTGACACTTAGCCATGGATTACCAGTGTCATGTTTTGCTTCCATTTTTATTTTCCAAGTAAATAATTCTGCAGTCCAACAACATTTGTACTTCCTGCTGCACTGTAGTTTTCCCCACTTGATACAAAGATGTTTGTTATTTGTCAGAACAGAAATAGCTGCTCAAACACAGTTACAAGGCATTGCTGCCCTGAAAACACCAAACAAAAAGATATTGTGGGGAGTTTGAGCCACAGGATGAAAAAGTAGAATGCTTTGCATTTCCTCTGCAGGTAGGTGGGAGGGACACGCATTAGTGTCAGGTCAGCTGTCTTTTCATGCAGTAAGCAAAGAAAACCACAGGATCTGGTTTGGAAACTTAGAACATTGAATGGTATGGCTACCTTTAGAAAAGGTCCAAAGAAAGCATGTTTTGAGGCCTGTATCTGGATTTCACTATGGAGAATGATACAGAGATAAAGGACACAGATGGTTACATTGAAGCAAGGAGAGATGGGCTAAAGCAATAATCTCTTTAGGTCTTTTTAGCAAGCTAAGAATGACTTTTTTTTTCTGATCTTGTTACGTGGAACACTTCTAATGCCTCAGGCAATGATCTAGGTAGACTAGCCAGAAAAACCAGAGATGGGAATGGAGTTTTCAGCTCAAACTACCCTGAAGCACTGAAGATGTGTCCCTGATATAGTAAAACAGAGTCATGGATACAAACAAGCTGGTAAAATTACTTTCAATGCCCCATTTCCCTCCTTCTTCTAAAAATAGCATTCTTGACATTTCCCATGCCTCAGCCCACTCTGCTCTCCACTCTGCTCTCTGGAGAGCAGCTGGACTCTGGGATCACAGGGCACATAAGTATGGGACGTAATGTGGAGGGACCTGGACAAGCTGGAGAAATGGGCTTGTGGGAATCTCCTAAAGTTCAACAAGGCCAAGTGCAAGATCCTACACCTGGGTCAGGGTAATCCCCAGTTTCAAGTTTCAATACAGGATGTGGGGGTGACGTGATTGCAGCAGCCCTGCAGAGGAGGACTTGGGGGTGCTGGTTGATGACAACTTCAATATAAGGTAGCAGTGTATGCTCACAGTTGTGTAGTGGTTTGATTTTTGGACCCTTCTGAATAGCCAGGTTGTGTCTGAGGAAGAACTAAATCTCCCAGTATTCCATGCAATTTTCTACGTAAATCAGGATGTATTGGGGGGTCGGACACTCCTCTTCCGGCTCCCTCTCCTTCTTCCGGCTCTCTCTTGTCTCCTATGTGTGTGTGTTGGAAGGTCTGGTGCTGATGTCGGTCTGCCGGTCTGTGTGTGTGGAAGTTGGGCCCAGTGAAGCCTTGTGGACTCCAGAGCAGCATGGAATGCCGAGTGAAATTTTGCTGTCTGAGGAGAGTAATGATTTTATTTTTTCTCTTGTTAGCTTTTATTGATCTGTTTCTGGATTCTTAATTTGTCTTCGTGGCAGGGGTGTCTTTCTTTTTTGGGGTCTCTGGAATATGTGTAGATGGTATTTTAGTTGCATATTAGTGTTAATAGATGAGCATATAATCTTACAGCCTGTGGTATGCTTGTTTTCAGCATTTTCAATCTCTCTTTTCTCCTCCCTTTCTCCCTTGGGTTTGTACAGGGGGGTGGGGGTGGAAGGAAAGGGGGCCTGCGGACGCTGTGTGGGTTTTGGGAGGATTTGTGCCGAACCCATCACAAGCTGAGAAGTTCAACCATATCCTGGGCTGCATCAGAAGAAGCGTGGCCAGCAATGCAAGGAAGGAGATNCAGTAGGAGTAATGGCTATAAACTGCAGAGGGGCAGACTTAGGCTGGACAAAAAGAATTTCTTTACGATGAGGGTGGTGAAGCACTGGCACAGGCTGCCCAGGGAAGCTGTGGCTGCCCCATCCCTGGAAGTGTTCAATGCCAGGTTGGTTGACTTTGGGTAGTCTGGTCTAGTGGGAGGTGTCCCTGCCATGGGCAGGGAGGCTGGAACTGTATGGGCTTTAAGGTCCCTTCCAACCCAAACCATTCCATGATTCCATGACTTTCCTCTCCGCAGCCGGCCCCAGCCCGGCCGGGACATTCGCGCCTGGTCTGTGGCTTCGCGGCAGCGCCAGGGAACGGGAGGTGAAGAGGCTGCAGCGGCGCG
Source organism: Piaya cayana (assembly GCA_013389865.1). Taxonomy (NCBI): domain Eukaryota; kingdom Metazoa; phylum Chordata; class Aves; order Cuculiformes; family Coccyzidae; genus Piaya; species Piaya cayana. Next base: position 2,189 of record WAAB01000820.1, read on the forward strand.
GAGCGGCTGGTGCTGGGCACGGAGTGCCTGTTGCCGGGTGCGGAGTTCAGCGCGATGCGCGCACATCAACTGCGACAGGTCTACTCCCACCCGGTCACGGCGCCTGCGGGAAGAGGCGGGGCGTGGGCTGGGAGGCTGGCTGGTGGGGGCGTGGGCTGGAGGGGCGGGGTGGGCTGGGGGCGGGGTCTGGAGGGGAGGCGCGGCCTGGAGAGTCCTGGGAGCGGGCGGGGCGGGCTACGCTCGGCCGCGGCTGCGCGGGGGTTGCGGGCGGGCGGGCGCGACTGTGACTTCCAGGCGGCGGCCTGGCCCGGAGCGTGGTGGTGAGGGAAGGACGGTGAGCGACAGGTTCCACCGGGCGCTTCCCCCGGCGAGTCTCGGTCAGTGGGATGTTGGGGGGATGGATCGGTCCCTGCCTCCCCCTCCCCCCCCACCTCGAAACTGACACCCCCACACACACACCCCCCTCCTGGTGCTGCACCCCCCCACATTTCTCCCGTGGTTCTGCTCCCCCCACCTTCCTCCTTCCACTCCCGGGGCTGCCCCTCCTTCTGTTTCCTCCCCCGCCAACCCCGAGGCTGCCTTGTCTTTCAAAAAGCTCGTCCTGCTCCCGTTCCCCACATCTTCCGCGGAGGGGCCGAGGCTGGGATGTGAGAGACTGCAGGCAGGCGAGAAAGAACGCTTGGAGTTCGGTGAGCCCGGCTACACGAGAACCTTGTATTAATTTGTGTTTGACCACTTCGAAAAATTATTGGTATTGATAAACGCCAGTATTTCAGTGCTGGTATTGTAACAATATATTGCTGAAGTAATTAATGTTCTCGGATGTCTCGTGTGGGACGGATTGCTGACAACGAACCTCCCGAGGGGTATTAAAAGGATAAATGTTAGATAGTTTTGTGGGAGTTTGTTCTTTTTAGAAGTGATTCTTAAAGTTTCTTCGATGGAATTATTATGTAAACTAGCTCCGTGGGTCTTTCACTAGAGCAAAATAGTCACATTCTATTTAAGTAGTGATAATCAATAACTGCAGTTAAACTTCAAAGAAGGGGCTGGTGGTAGTTTTATTCTGAATGGCTGCTGTTTCAATGCACAGTTTCACATGCCTTAAAGGCACCTGTCTGGCATTTTGGAGGATTTAGGTGATTTTCCTGGATTTTCCAAAAATAGAATTATTTTTCATTTGTCTTTTAACTGGGTATCCGAGCTTGCAACCTTTTGGTTTTAATCTGTCCTCTGAATTTTCACAAACAGCACATCTTTTTTTTTCCGTACAGTCATCTTAGAGCTATTATTACAAACCTAAGTGCCCAGCGCTTTAGAGTCTTGCTGGCTTATACGTATATGAACTGAACGTGTTAGCAGCTTAACTAGTGGTTAGTACTGTAGATGTTTTAACGAGGCATCAGATATTTATATTTCAGCACTTTGTGAAGCAGTATACTAGAATGTTAAATGTAATTCACATTACTGTTAATAAAGTAATGGAGAGGTAAACGTACATACATGAACACTTAACTCTTTTCACAGTAGTTGTTGAAGGTTTAATATCTTTCTAATGTGCAGAAGGTAATTATTACTATGTTGAATTAGATAATGGTAAAGATGGTAGTATTACCTAGTTTTTATCAATTTTCCTTTCAAAAGATCTGAACTTACTGAGAAACATAAATAAAAATATTTCTTCAATAGACTGATTTAGCCATCTTAGGAATCTGCAGAAAGTACTCAGCTATTGTGGGGTCTTGGGCATCTTTCATTACCACAGCAATATGTGATGGGACGTAGTGAAATGCAGTGTGGAGGTTAGCATTCATACCGAGGGTTACAGACACGGAAAGCTTAATGTAGTCTGAAGTTCTTATGCAATCATATATATTTTCCTATGTAAGTAATTATATTTTCATAACTACCATTTGCTGATTTTTAATTAAAATCTCTTGCTATAGTTTGAAGTTGTAGGCTTTAAAAAATCCTGCAGCACTTTTGGATGCAAATTCTGTTATAATGTATCTTGAACTGTAACTTAATGTCAAATGTTAACCTAACTACTTGTTTCAGCTACTATTTTTTTTTTTCTAGTTTGTGCTTTTGGTGAAGTGCATTCCTCCTGGTGTTAGACTTCTAGAGCACTGAAGGCTGAGAATTCTAACAGCCTGCTGTCTCTAAGACAACAGGATTTGTATTTGTATTCATACATAATGTTTAAAATTCTTAGAAGTTCTAGCAACTGGCTTTTTTAAGTACTTTCTTTGTGTGACAAGTAGTGTTGCAGAAAGGCTTGACATTACGGTATTTGGAACACTAGAGTAATTAATTACTGCTTTGGTCATTCATCAGAAAACCTCAAGGCTTTTTGTAAATATTAATTAAATATTGCTGTATTGTTTTGCATTTGTTAATAGGCAAAGAGAGGCATTTGTATGTTTGTAAAAGGTTTGCTGTTGTGCCTGTGGTAGAAAAATCATTTGGTGGGATCAGTTTATACTGTGGTTTAAAATTAGGTATGTTGGCAAAATTATTTTTCTAGTATAATTATCTACTCTGGAGGTTTTTTTAATACATCAGTTCTGGTGAAAGAAGTGTTTTGTGTACTCGCCTTCTTTTCTGCATTCCTAATATAGCTATATGACAAAACGTTTTGAGTATAGTTCAGACTAAAGTATGAAGCAGAACTCAAAACAAAAAGAGGAAATCATGGTCACACAAGTAGTTTATACACCAGGGTATTTTAAGGTAACTTTTGAGTTTTAGTTGTTTGGGCTTTTTTTTAACTGGAGGTGATGAACTGTGTGTCAATTGTTACAGACTTGTTTTATACTGAAAGGGTGTCTAATTGTATATAAATACATAGCTGTGTGGCAAGGGAAAAAAGAAAGCTTTCACCCTCAAAGGCTGCATCAGTTAAATTAGAAAGCGAACAGAGATACAATTAATAATGTACGGTTCTATGAGGATTGCTTTTATTCTGTTAAGCAGGGAACACAGCAAGGCCTAATCTTACATACTTCTTTTTTTGCTATAAAAAGGATGTGATGTTGCATTTCTTTGCAGATAAGTAAATGGTTTGAGTACCTGCCCAGTGTGTTGACGTTTGGGTTTAAGTTCCTCTGGTTTTGGGGGGAACATCTCCAGGGTGTTTGGATGGGGGGGGGGGTTCCACACACCATCTAATTTCATTCATGAGAAGTAACATTCGCTTGGGAAGGGAGAGAATGGACTATGTAGCCAAGAGACTGGCTGGCAAGAAGCATAATCAAGTATAAACTGATGATATGAACCTAAGTCTCCTTGTTTCAGGGCAAAGTGTTGAAAAAATAGATGAAAGGGATATATGAGTATATATTTTACTTTCCCTAGCATGGTGTGAAATGCTGGAGACTTCAATCTCAGATTTTCATCTTAATTCTTGTCTGTCTTGGCCAATTCCTACTCATGTTGAGTGTTAGATATTTGAATAACATTGGTAATGTGTCCTTTTCATTGTAGGGCAGAAATTGTTTGCTTATCTATGGCTTGTGGAGCCTAGTAGGTGGCATGGTGTTTAGATTCTCTTGTGGATCTAATTCTGTTTTCTTATAAGATGCTAAATAATTAGATACAAAAATGTCTTTTTTTTTCTACATACTTATAATTATTATCTGCTATAAAGACCACCTCAGTGCCTTGTCTTTCCTTAAGTGATTTGCCTGTTGCATCATGTATGTGTTCTGGTTGGTCATAATTGTCTTCTACAGAAAAATAGTAACTAAGAAATATTTAATGTGATTTTATGTTAACATTTTCAATACTTGATTTTGCTCCTAGTATTTAATTTAAAAAATCTCTTCCCTAGGGTTAGAGAAAAGGTTTGATGGTTGATACATGTGACAGTGCAGCTCTTGATTGTTAATAATAAACTTTAGCATCTGAATTTACTGTATTTTATCAGCATAGAAAATTCCTGCAAAAGTTCTAACAGACAAACAAATCATATAATTGATAGAAATTCTGAAAAAATATAGTTTTTAAGAAAAATAAGACAAATGAAACCATACATTTCATTCTTGTATTACACCAGGACTAATCTTATGAGGAAACTACTGGAAGGTTATGCTTGGTTATTTGACTATAACAGACAGTTCAGAAGACCCTTGAATATATTTTGTTGAGGGGTGTTTGAGAATGGAAATGGGGCAGGACAGTAGTTTAGAACCAGGCACAATTTCTGGTAAGGTGATAAGGATATATTCAAAGTGATGAGTTAAGTGGTCCTTTACAAAAGATATTGGGAATACTCAGGTCTGGTAATTGTATGTTAGCATCTAAAGCCCATACGTATGTACGTTCATCAACCGTTATGTGAATAGTCAGTTTGAATTGTCTTATTTTCATTGTGTGAAGTTGTTTGGTGGTATTTTCAAGCTTTCTAGAAAGTTGAATAAAACAGAACTAAAACCCTTTGATTACCAGGAAGTTCCAGTGCAATCTCAGCAGCTACTCTTTGACCTGGCAGTGGTGCTGGGAGGTGGCTGTTTGCGTTCCAAGTTGATTTCCAAGGATAAGTGTATCTTTTTTTTTTTATCAGGAAGGAGAGCCTACAAAGAAGTATTAATTTAGGCACCAGTGGTGTTGAGTGAAGTTCTGCATACAAATGCATGGGATCAAAACAGGATGATGCATACTCATGCCTGAAAGAGTGTCTTGTTAGCAGTGTGGTGGCATAGGAGTGACTTCTGTTTAATGAGATGTATACAGAAGAGTTATCCAACTTTTTTACCTTGTTTGGTAAAAACATGTACTGAGAGAAGTGACTTTACTTTTGATGTTTCTCATCACCTATCCATTTCCCTGGAGCCTAATCTTGGTCTTGGTTTGGGTGGCAGAAAGACCACATAGTGAGCTCTCACCTGAATACTCAAATGTAAACCCAGGTGTTCTTTTAGCGGGGATGATTTTCACAGTTAAGACCAATGAAGGTAGTATGCTTTGGTAATGCCTTCTCTATTAATCACTTAATTAGAAGCTGGTTTCCTGTGTGGCAGAGGAGAAATCTAGGGAGGGAAGTAAGTTTTTCTGCATGGTGGTTGTGGCACTAAGTTAAATTCTTCTGTGCAGCAGATATCATGACAACTTTTTCTTCAGAATGTGATACCTCTGTGCATAAAGCTAAGGCTTGACCTTAATATCAGATCATGCTGTGTTCCTGCAGTGCAATTGTTGAAAACTTGTGGTTGCCCTTGTTTGTCTGGTTTTATCAAATTGCTATTGACTTGTCAGCTACTGTTAATGAAACTTGAGACGGATTAATCGTGGATTAACGCAGTGTATCTTGAATAATAAAATTAGGGTTGCTTCTGTAGAAAAACTGTTACAGGTAACTGCATTATGTGCCATAGAGATTAACTGCATGTCTTACATTGACTAAGAGAATGTGTTGCTAATTCCTTTATGTCCTATGTTCTAAATGTTCTCTCGTCACTGAAGGCACAGCTCATACTTTCAGGTTAAGCATCCAGAGATTTCAAAGAGATGAAGATTTGGATTGTATTGGTTTATATTATATTAGTTTTACTTCTTACATATGTGCATCCGTGTTTTCAGAGAGGAAATCTTTCCCATTTGTCTGAAAGGGCATATGATGTCAGCAGACAAACCTAGTCCTGTCTTAGTGAGAGAATATAGCATTAGTGGACATCATGTGCTTTCTGCAGAATCAGTTCCTGTAGGATCAAGTGGTGATGGAATTGCTTATCCTGTGACATTTACATTTTGTTTGAATGGTATTAGAAGTCGTCAAATACAGAAGAGCAGGAAAGTGGTTTGAAATGGAATGGGCTGTATGTGTTTAAAGATGGTGATTGTTGTTGTAAGATAATTAAAACGTAATGCAAGCTCTCACCATTTCATTTTTTCCAGTAATCGAGATGTGTTCTAAATTAGTAACCTAATTACTTACAGGGAGGAATTAGCAATGTCTTAGGAGTAAAGTGCGGTAAAAGCTGATCAGCTCGACATTGTCTTGTTGGGCTAAATGACTTGAACACAGCAGTACTGATTTTGGTTTTGACCAGTGAAACAGTCTGTTTTACATCTTTTAATAAGACTATAAACAGCACTGAAAATCCACTTGAGCCTAAGTTGTTGTTGGATTTGTAGACTTTTTCTACTGAATTATCAGTGTAACTCTTGCCTGTTCATAGAATATTCATCTAGTGTGTATTACCGTCTTTTGTCAGTTTTTAACTATTGTCATGAACCACTTCCTAATAAAGCATGTTGGTTTAACCCAATGTAATGAGAGCTAACTAGAATTCTGAAGAGGCAAATTACTTGGCTTCGGTGGAAAGATGAGGGAAGTGGCAATGTGAGATTTCTGCACTTGAGTAGATACTTTTCCACCTTAAATTTCTTCTTACTTCATTGCCTCATCAGGCAAGATGTAAAGATTAAAGACTGAGAGCATATCCCAAGGAAAGCTAGAAATCCAAAAAGCAAATGTCACTTGTCCTTCCTTCCAAAAGAAAAAATCCTGAGGATGGTTTTAAGATAACGGGTAGAAAGCTGTTCAAGACTGGTTATGTTGACTTATTTTGTAGGTCATTACATTTTTTAAGCATTTGCCAATTTTCAAGTAGGGAGAGCTCAAAATGAAGTGCAATGAAGAACTATTTTTTCTTGACTGAAAAACAGAACTCTGCATCTAATTATATGATGTTTTGAAGCAGCAGTTGAGAGTTACTTTGGTTTATTGTTAATGAAGTAATTTTTAGGTACAACTATTTCCTTTTTTATATCAATGTCTTGTTTAGACTAGTAAGCTTATTGCTACTAGGGAGGAGTCATATGATCAGTTTTGGTCATATCATCAATATATTGTTTTTCCTTAGATCTTTCCTGGTTTAGTGTGCACCTCTTACATTTTTACTACTACTTTTCTTTTGGCAACTTTTCTCTTGCTCATTTTCTTGCATTCTTTCAACCGTCAAAGATGAGACTTTCTCAGTCTTCACTCTGTATGTAGGGAAGATGGGCAGTGTTCGGAAGGTCCTGCATGTTGGATCGCACTATTCCTACACTGTGAAGTCCTAGGACCTTTTGCTTTTGCTTTCCCATCATATTGATTTGTGTTTTAAGGTCGGATTGACTTGTAAAATTGTACCTATACTTAGCATTTATTTCATTGTGCAGTACTGTCGTGGTTTTTCTTTAGATTTTCTGGTGCTTGTGTTCCTAACCTCTTATTATAGCTTTGGTATATTTAAAAAATACCACTTCTGTTTCAGTGGGAAAATTTTCTGTAATGAGTGAAGCTATGCAGGATTATTTCTTTTAATGATGACTATTATCTGGTACTGTGGAGAATGAAAGTAGTTCAGTGCCAAGAGCTCAAGAAATAATTTTTAGCAAGTGTCTGCTGGGATGCCTAGCAGTCTCTGAAGTGTAATAAAATTGGACCAGACTCTTAACTTTCTCAGCAGTTCTACAGAAACTATCTTTAACCATTGTGTCAGTTTGCTATGCTTTCTGTAGCGTGAGTGGCAGCCAGAAAGCCAACAAAATGCTAAATGTTTGCAGAAGGATATGAAGATGACAGATGACATATTACAGCTATTCATAACCCTACTGTCTTCACTGTTGTGTACAATTCAGGTCTCTGTATTTAAAGGAAGTGCATAACAGAACTAAAAAGAAGTAGAGAAGGGCAATAAAAATGTTCAAGGGATGGAACCTTACAAGAAGAGATCAAAAGATTGGAATTCTTCAGCTGGAAGTGGATGTGGTGGAAATTCTAGGAAAAAAAAAAGCCACAAAAACTGTGTATCCTGCAAATGCAGGATGCAGTGGATTAAAATGGTGGATTTTCAATGGATAAAAGAAGCTGGTACTTCACATGCAGGGTGGTGAACTATTGGCATTTGTTGCCATATGAGTTTGTGGAGGCAGCCAATATCAGCACGTTCAAAAAATGGACAGCAGACCCATTAACAGATAGATTTAGTGGTTCAGAGTTGAATAGTTAAGGTTGTACCATCTGATGTCCTATAACAATTGAATTTCTGGATGCACAAGTTATCCCTACACAGCATGTCTTGTTGCTGCTGTCGGGAGGAGCATTCTGGGTTTGAGGGACCATTGGACTGACTCAATCTTAGAAACTAAAACCCTCAGTTAAAGATGAGTGGCAGGAGATAATCTGCAGAAGTGAGCAGTTAGACCTACTTAGAATCATAGAATTGTAGAATCACTAGGTTGGAAGAGACCCACCGGATCATTGAGTCCAGCCATTCCCACCAATCTCTAAACCGTGCCCCTCAGTACCTCATCCACTTGCACCTTAAACACCTCCAGGGAAGGTGAGTCAACCACCTCGCTGGGCAGACTGTTCCATTGCCTAATGACCCTTTTAGTGAAGAATTTTTTCCTTATGTCGAGCCTGAACCTCCCCTGGCAGAGCTTGAGCCCATTCCCTCTTGTCCTGTCCCCTGTCACTTGGGAGAAGAGGCCAGCACCCTCCTTTCCACAACCTCCCTTCAGGTAGTTGTAGAGAGCAGTAAGATTTCCCTCAGCCTCCTCCAGGATAAACAACCCCAGCTCTCTCAGCCGTTCCTCATAAGGCCTGTTCTCCAGCCCCTTCACCAGCCTAGTCACTCTTCTCT
>WAAB01000820.1:10879-52436 GCA_013389865.1 Piaya cayana
CCTGTTCAGATCTCTTTGCAGAGCCTCCCTACCCTCCAGCAGATCAACACTTCCACCCAGCTTAGTGTCGTCTGCAAACTTGCTAAGGGTGCCCTCAATGCCTTCATCCAGGTCATTGATGAAGACATTGAACAGGGCTGGACCCAGCACTGAGCCCTGGGGAACCCCACTTGTGACTGGCCTCCAGCTGGATTTAACTCCATTTACCACCACTCTCTGGGCCCGATCATTCAACCAGTTTTCCTGGCCACCCAGAAGAATGTGCACCTGTCCAGTCCAGAGGCTGACAGAGGCTGACTTATTATTTACAAGCTCTCTTTGAAGCGCTGAGTATGGTTTCCATGGCTGATCAGTGATTGTTCATTTATAAACCTTATATGGATTATAAATGTAATATGAAGTAGAATCGTATATGTTTAATCCTAATAAAAAGTATTGGGGTGCATAGTAAAATTATGTAAAACCTGAAATATCACTTCTCTAGTAGTGAAGTATTAAATATTTGCTTTTTTTTTAAATTTAGCAACTTGATTTGCAATTTGATTTTATATATACTTCATCTCCTAAGCCAGATGTTTGTTGGTAAGAACTTCATATGGTTTCAGATGTTTGTTGGTAAGAACTTCATAGGTTTCTCCTTCTGTCAATATTTCTGAAGTCTATCCTATACAAATATTTAATGTATATGGCTGCATACCTAAATGTCTGGGTAGTAAACATAGACTAGTTTATGTTCCCTCTTAAGTGCACACTCCTGACAAATCTTTGAAAGATGTTTTAGTGCTGTTCTTTTGGTATTATGTGTGTTAGTGCTTTATATAATTTCTGTGATAATTAAGTTTTTTTGCAAAGCTTAGGTCTTGATTTCTTAAAGCTAATTTGAAACTAAGTGTCCAGTCTTTAAGGTACTTAATGACTAATCAGTGCCTGTTCTAACAGTTCACATTGCACTTCAGACACTTTTTGGTGAGAGTACGGTTTTTATTCTTGGATGGATTTGTGGCAAGTGATACACATGATTCTGACTAATTCAGAAAAAGCTGAGAGTGTAACTGTAGGTCTGGGAAATTTTGTCAGATTTGATGGTGTTGATTTTTTACCTCTCCCTGTTCAACGCCTCTGCTCTACTTCATCATTTGCAGAATTAGCGGAAGTGCTTGTTCCTCAGTTATTTCAATTCATAGTGTAGTATCTGACCCAAACGAAGGTGCAAGTCTTAGCAGTGAAGTGACTGAGGTGTCAGCACATGTTGTCATCTGCCAACTCTGCTTTTGGGATCAGTGACTTCTGATGGGAACAGAGTCTGCAGCTGAGGATAGTAACTTAATCTGCTACAACAAGATTTGCTAGAGCTCGTCTATGAACATCTTTAAGCTTGCTGTCCCTTCAGCTCAGGCTTTTATGCAGCCTTTTCTTTTTTATTTGAAAAAAAACAACATAAGGAGAAATTACTTGCCCTACTTTATGATCTCTTTGCAACAAATTCCATGTCTAACCTCTGACCTATACTTTGAGAAAAAAGTACATATAGAGCCAAGCATACTATTGCTGACCATTACACTTTTGCAGGTATAAAGCATTCATATACCATTATATTAGTGTATTCTTACAGGTATATTTCTGAAAAATTATATTTAGCATGTAAAGTTTCCCTTGGCTTTGATTTACTGGCTTGTGGTATAGAACCATCCAGCATTAATTCGATTTACATAGAATCATAGAATCACCAGGTTGGAAGAGACCCAAGAACCAAAAGCAAAATAGAGACATAGGTAGAAAATGATAAGACCGATTACTCAAATTCTGACTGAAATACTGTGAATGGGAGTCATTTGAATGGATGCTTAAAGTTTAGAGGCATAAGAAAGCAGTACAAGTATGTTTCTGGGTTTAGCTTGTTAAAACTTAAAAGTTCTGTAATAAATACCCCTTGTTTGTATTCACATTCCAGAACTGGTCTTGAAAGAATATAGGTGCATACTTGGAATCATTTGAGTTAGTCGAGCATGAAGATATTCATCAGTGTCACTGACCTCAAATAATAGATTCTAGTTTCAATACTTAACTTGCTAGGTGATTATTTTTTTTCTGGAATCTCTGAATGTTTACTGAATATCTGGAAATAATTCTACTTCTTTTCATAAATGCAGAATTCTTCAAGAACAAAAATGTCATGAATGCTGATTCTGTAAGTTGTCATGTCAATTAGTCAATTGGAAAAGATACTGTGAAGCTTTTGATTCTCAATGAGATGAGGTCTGTCTTTGGGATACCTAAAACTTCTCAGACAGTGGAGTACCTAGACCTATTACATGCTCTATTATTTCCACTTCGCCAAAGTAAATTTAGTTATTGCAGGCATTGTGGCCTTGACAGTGCTGGAACAAAATTCTCTGACTGCATTGCTGAGATGATTTGTGGTCTCTGGGGACTAGAGATCTACAACTCCTCTCACATGCTTTCTTTAAATTGAGTGGAGTAAACCCACTTTATTTAAGAGTCTCTGGCAAACAGGTATGTCAATAAAGTGCTTGCTTTGATTTCAAAAGTTGTAAATGTCTTTGTCTTTAAACCAAAGTTCGTAGACTTGACTTGGATGATTGGATGCATTATAGTAAGTACTGGGATTCCTGGGGAGTTAGTCTGGTTTTTCCAGTGACTGGCATTAACGGCTGCTGCATTGATTATTTTCAGATTCTCAAGTGGATTTAAGGTTTAATCTGACAAACTGCATTGTAATAATTCAATTTGAAGTGACGAAACAACAAAAAAAGGACAATAGATAATCCACATCCCAAAATTTGTTTCTGTTTCCTAAGTAGCTGATGGTAAAATTTAAAAACTCCATCAAGACTTGCAGAAATCAGATTTACCTGCTTTGATTTGCCTCAGTAACACAGTTGGTCAATTTGGCACTGAAGATTAAACGCAGTGACCAACCTTGCAGTTGATTGCTCTGAGGAGCTGGCATGTGAACAGTGTTGCAGCTTTTGTTAAGGAGGTCAGTGCTTTTCAGATATTATTTGGAAAAGTGACTGCTTCATATGCTTAGGTTCCAAAAACCAAAAAAAGGTGAAGTCACTGTTGTGTTCCTGGCTTTTTTGTGTTGTTTTTTATTTTTCCTCTGCTACTGAAAAAAACCTCAGTATTGAACACTTCCTTGGGGCAAGAATGTATGTTCTCACTCTGCAAAACTAGAAAGCATAATCTTGGAACCTTGTTTTCTTAAACTAGGATCAGAATGCATGTTACAAGAGGAGTGATGGAAAAGAAAGTAATGTGTGGAGCTGCTAATAAAAAACCTCTGTCTGTGAGGCATTAGTACTGTTATCAGGTACCAGTGCTGTTCACAGTGTACTTGCTGGATTAGGAGTTGAGCTTTTTAGAAAACCAATACTGCTTCATGTCTGTGCCACCTTTTGGGTTTTAGGCTTAGATGAACTCTAAAGCACAAAGACTTGCTTTGGTACATGTGACAGCACTGCAACATTTCCTATTACTTTTGGAACTCTCTCATTATAATAAAACTATTTCCCAAACAGATTTTGCTGGCCTAGAATGTGACGTTTGAATTCTCTGTTAAAATGCGATGTTAATAATATTTTCAGTCTGCTCAACTTTGCCTGGAAGACCATATTAAATGGCTTCATAATTAGACTATATTATATGTGTAGGAACAGCAGTTGTGTGTTCCAGTGAGTAAAAGAATTCAAACTTGCTGCCTATACCACAGCCTGCCTCCTGGCCAGAACCCTGCGCAGCCATACTGCAGGGTGCACAGCAGTGTCAGGGAAGGAGAATTCTGTTGTCCAAGAGCCCCGTTCTCTTTACTCGTGATTAAAATGCAGGTGTCTGAGCAAATAAACTGTCAAGACCTTGGAGAGCCTGATTAGCATAGCACAGTCAGAAATTAGGTTCAGCACGATTTATTAATTTTGGGCCACTGCCAGTTATGCCAGACCCAGGACCTTCACAGGGTCACAGGATTTTTTTTCTTTTTTGTCTCTGTCTTGTCTTCTAAACTCATGTCTGAGCTTTGCTGTTGCAGTTTCCCAGTCTTTTACTGCTCACTCAAAATGTTGACTACATTGTTTTTGTTGCAGATATAAAATGTATTTTCTTTCAGGCATTATATTGAGTGGTACTTTGAAAATTGTGCTAGAAAACTGTTTTTACTTGACCTGCGGTTGTGTCGGGGCTCTTGATTACAGTCAGTCACCCAGTCCTGCGGTGAAAAAAAATTACTGGTTGAAAAAAACAAACTGTTGAGGCAATCTGAGGTCCTGACAACCCCTCCCCTTGAGCTGGGGAGTGGAGGGAGCCAACAGCACTGCCTGAGCAATACTGTTTATTATAGCTGCTATAGCTGTGTGATAGGTTGACTAAAATTGCACCCTTGTATTTTGGATACATTTTTCTCTTTATATAGTTATCTGGATCCTTTTCTGCACAGTCCTTAATAAAATATTAGAGGTAATTACTTTTGTAAATTGTTTATTTCAAACCAGTTTGATTTTTGTCTAATAGCCTGTTGTTCCTTTAGTGAAAAAAAGTGTGATTTAACTTCTGTAGTTAAGTTCTGTTAACTTACCTGCACATGCTTTTGCATGTTTCCTTACTTTGTCCCGTGTATCTCTACAGTTTCTGCTACTGGTATTTAGACCTTTCTGGTCCTTTCAAGAAGTTGAGCAAAACCAGTTCTAGCTGAAGGTTTGCATTGTTTTCTTTGCATAAGAGAAAACTGAAGCTCACTGAGTTCTGTAAATTGTTGATTTATATTAATAAAGACTAATCTATTTTCATTTTTAGAAGAAAGTAGCAAATATTTTTCCCCTAATGTGACCTAGTACACTTGAAAAAATGCCACAAATGACAGATAAAATAGTCTGCAAATTCACGTACACATCAAGAAATTACTGTTTAAATTGTAGCCTTATTTGCATTTGATGATATTATTGGATTGTATTTGAATTCTCATTTTTGCCAGAGCTCAAAAGCTCCCATTGATAAGTGGAAACCAAAATTCCTAGTCTTAAATCCCCTTTGTAAATTTCTTCTGAAATTGAAAAAAGCAGGTGATATTCTGTGCCATCCCAATTTTTATCTGACCTACAGGGTGTTTCTCCCAATTTATGTTACCATTGGGTACTCCTCTGTTCCTAAATCATTTGTTACTGATGATGCAGCACTGCTCCAGAATGGGTTTGGATGTTATTTGTTCTTTCACTTCAGCACAAGAGCACAAGGAATTTTCTTGTACACGTTTTGGCTGAATTTTTTTTTAGGTATAAACTGGCTCTTCTATACACAATAAGAGTTGGTAACAATTTAGCTTTTAAAAATCTGTAAGTCATCAAAAAATGCAGTTGTTTTGGTGATGAGAAGATACCACTGTTTTATGTGCAGATGATCTCACGTTAGAGCTTTTTGCTGCTGAGTGAGAAACATCTTTCTCCTGGGTTTTTCTGTCATTTTATTCCACTGAGCAGGCTTGTGGAGAGCTCCAGTGAACCCAAAGCCAGTGTAAAATAAACAAGAAAAGGAGTTTGGAATAAGGTGAAGGCTGTCTGCATGTTCCATGATCATATCCTAAAGTTCAATTTGGAGAAGTAGAGGCTGTAACTTAGGATTGTTCTGAAACATGGATATATATGCATGTGTGGAGGCATGGGTGATGTGTTGCTGCATTCTGAAATTTTTCAGCTGTGCTGCTTCAGTGTATTGTGAAAATTTGCTGCTGTGAAATCTTGAAAAATGTGTCTAGGAAGAAGTTTCAGTTTGAGCTGTCAAGTCTCCTCAAATTGCTTAGGCAAGAGAAGAACCCAGTATTTGCAAGCTTTGCAGTTACAAAGCACAGGCATACAGTAACTAGAGTTCTTGCTGCCCCATTAGACAGATTTGTGTGGTAAGGGTCTGGATGAAGTTTCCCAACTGTTCGGTTCTGTAAACCTGACTGTTTCTTAGGATGACAGCAGTGAAGACAGAAGTGTTGTGCTGTTGTAATGGCTTTGGTGCTTCACAGTGATATTGGGAGTTTTCTTTGCAAAATGCGCTGGTTTTTCCTGCTCTTTGTAAAGTATATGTGCCAGACTAGATTGTGATAATTTGTGCATATATAACCTTTTCGGTTTCATTTTCATTGGATTTCCTATGCCTGAGTTGGAGAAAGTACTCTTTACTGTTACTTATTTGGCTGACGTCTTTGATCTGAAAATCTTTGTGTAAGGACAGTGGCAGCATCCCCAGTAGGGCATATAGAAATGCTGATATTGGCATGGAGCCAAATATATCCATTCAGTGCTCTTGCTGTCTGTTCTGTCATCTTAGCCTTGTCCTTTGACACTGGCTTCTGCTTTGTATACAAGCATGGAATTTAGAGTAATTCAAATTTGCTCTTCTTTGGATTATTGCTTGAATGAAAAGTTACTATGGTTTCTCCAATATTACATGGAGTTTTTCTCCATATAATTTAGTTCTAGACTCTCCCCTTTTTCCTTGCCTGTGTTTTCATTCCCTTGTTTGGCTTTTCTCAGGAAAGATCAAGATCCTTGCTAAGATTCAAAGCTGGTGAAGGGGCTGGAGAACAGGCCTTATGAGGAACGGTTGAGAGAGCTGGGGTTATTTAGCCTGGAGAAGAGGAGGCTGAGAGGAGACCTCATTGCTCTCTACAACTACCTGAAGGGAGGTTATAGAGAGGAGGGAACTGGCCTCTTCTCCCAAGTGACAGGGGACAGGATGAGAGGGAATGGCCTCCAGCTCTGCCAGGGGAGATTTAGGCTAGACATTAGGAAAAACTTTTTCACAGAAAGGCTCATTGGGCATTGGAACAGGCTGCCCAGGGAGGTGGTTGACTCGCCTTCCCTGGAGGTGTTTAAGCTGCAGGTGGACAAGGTGCTGAGGGGCATGGTTTAGTCTTTGATAGGAATAGTTGGACTCGATGATCCGGTAGGTCTCTTCCAACCTGGTTGTTCTATGATTCTATGATTCGTGCTATGTGCAGCTTTGCATGGTTTGTGGAGCAGCAGTTGGAGTCTTGACACTTGATTTTGCAGTGGGGTGAGGCTGCTAGTTTTTGGGGAAAATATTGAGAATATTTCTATCCATCCTGACTATAATTGGTGGTGAATGCCAGTATTTCTGGCAAATTTTGTTAATCACTTTTTCTTGGGATAATTTCATAATTGCAACACTTTTCCAGAATGCTTTAATATCACGGAGTCTTGTTGCAGACTTGGACTTAAAACTGGTGTTAGATTACTGAGTTGTCTCCACCTGTAGAGGAAGACACCGTTCTGTGTGGTCTCTGCATGAGAGGGCAGCATTCAGGACCATTGTTTTGCTGAAGGATTTACAAAGTAATATTTGACAAGTACATATTTTTACAGTTATGTAAATGTGAATTTAAGAAAGAAGTACCTTATGGCCAGAGCGTCATGGTTACTTTGTTCAAAGGATTAGTATAGTAAAACCTGTTAAAGGCTAATTTACTGAAGGCTTTATTCTTTAACGCAAGGTAGAACTGCCAAATATGGAGCTTACATTCTTAGATAAACTTAATTATGGGATATTTGGCTCTAGGATTTTGAATTTAATACCAGTTTATCTTTAGTTGGAAAGTATCAGTGTGTTCTTATGAAGGTCAGACCTCTAATAAGTTTGTTCCGAAGGAGTCAATGCTATGGTTCTTCTGGAATGAAACTTAACAATGATTACTGAAGACACTGCTACCTAAAGTGGCTGTAAATGGCACTCTGTAAAGTTTGTCATTGAGGTTATTTTGGGACATGGAGTTCTTTCTGATTCAGAAGTACCTGATGACTGAATTCTAAATATTGGGGCAATAAAGTACTCTGATTTTTTCAAGAGATTTATCAGTTATGTTGGTGTAAGGCATATAAATGTGTTTGCATCACCAGTACGTAGAACTTTGTACAAACTTAATCTTTAGATATTCATGGAAGGGGTTGAGTGTAGTATTACTCAGTAAGTTTGGTTTGGTTTTTTTAAAATGTATTCTTAATGTTCAGTGCACTTGTGTACATTACCCATACAATTTACTTCACCGAGTGTTGAAATGCAAAGATGTCCTGTATTTATCACTGGAAGATGTCCTTGTTCTCTTCCTATTTCCCTTTACAAAATATCTGAATTACTGAGATCTGAACATCAGCCCTTCAATGTAAACTTTCTGTGGTAAAGAAGTTTCATTATCTTGTATCCGTTAGATTTTAATTTAACTTAATTTTTATGCACAGTCATATCAGGTAGAGGAGGCTTCCAAATATCTTCTCTTCCCTGTTGAGAAACTTGTTGCAAGTTTTTTAAAAGTAAAAAATAGACATGAAGGGTCAAGTGGGACAAATGAGTGAATTTTGAACCTGTGCAGAAAACCAGGAAGAGTCGACTGGCTGTTCATGGACTATGATTTCTATTTTCTATTGCTGTTAGTTTTCTTTGTTGTAGTGGGCAGTAGCAGATAATGTGAGGTTATAGAACTGTTTTTAGTTGTCGGGTGCTTCAGAAAGTTATAATGATGGGGCAACATTTCTGTTGGGGTGGGAGGTTATTTTTTTTGAAAGAGTAATTGTGAACTCATTATTACAATAAGTGTAAAGTGCAGGTTAACACTGCTCATTACTGTTTATCTCTTTCACTGGCACAGAATATTCAGTGTGCTTGAGAACTTGATTAGTGTAAAAATTGAGATGAAATAATTCCTCAAATTCAAATGCTGTGTTGGAAGTTCATTGTACTAGAAGATACACTCCATGATCTTAGATAGAGGTTTCTGCTGAATTCCACCTTCCTAGGTGTTGAGTCTTTGTTCCTTAGCCTGATTTGGGAGTTCTTTGGAAGGGATTTACATCGCTTAACTTACCAGTGGTGTTCCCTGACTCGTGTATAGTGATGCTTAATATCCAAGTTCTGCAGCTCAAATAATGATGTGTTTTTCTGAACAGGACTGTTGCACCACTACATATGAAAGAGTTTACTGCTTTTCATAGAGAAAGAAGTCTTACATTCTTATGAATTTATCACAATTTTCTACTGTTTTCTGAATAAAAAGAACATCTACTTTAACAATGTTTCAGAAATTGAATGTACTTTGATTTAGTACAAAAAGTTTTTTACTTTTGTAACATTCTGTAGTCTTGTTGAATTAAGGTGACTTAATGACAGAGAGATTTGACAAGCTTTAGAGCTATTGGAGGAGGTAGTAATGGCTGTGCAACCTTAAAGTGGAGGGGGAAAGGGAACCGTCAAGAGAGACTTAAGAGACTGCAGTCTTTGGCAGCAGCAGACTAGCCCAGCTCAACAGTCCAAGGAATCATACTGACAGTCTTTTCTGGTTCTTGTCATAAATTCATGAACTATGGGGTTTGTATTTGAAAGGATCCAAAAGTAGGGCACACTTGAAAGCCTAGTCAGCTTTGTTCTGTGGTAGCAGTTTGGGGAGTAAGCTGTGCCCAAACACGTGAATTCTGTGATTTCCCTGAAGAAATACTGAAATGTTCTGCAAATATTAAGTAATGGGACTGACAGTGTAAAGAAAGTACAACACTTTGTAGATTCTGAACTCTTGTCTCAGTCTGCAAAGCATTGGGTTCTGACTTTGAATGGTCATCTACTTCTCAGGATTGAGAAAGGTTCCAGCAGATTTCAGGGACAAAAATTCACTCGGGCATAGTCTTTATCAGCAAACTCCAACTGTCACCAATTATTTCTTTGGGGATATATTTGCTGTAGCTATCCATTGCATTTATCCTGCTTGAGGATGGTTTCTTTCTTTCATAGTAGAAAATGTCTAACAGGACATCTTTAGCATAGTAGTAATACTGAAATGAGTGTCATACGAAAAAATGCATACACTGCATGGCTGGTTTTCCTTGCTTACAGCATCTTCCAGAAAAAGCAGGTGTGGATTATGTTAGAGAGAAAGCCTTGATGAATAGTGCCCATGAAGTGAAAATCCTTCAGAAGGAAAATTTAAAAAATGATGCAGCAGGTTATTTAGGTATTTGTGGTTTTGTGTGAATTTGTGTCACAGGAGATGTAAGTTGTGGATCACCATACCTTCAATTTAATTTGTGATCAATTATTATAATTTTGGCTGAATCACCTATCTGAAGGCAGTGTCATTTACATTTTAGTATTCGTAAATGTTTACTGTTAGTACTGTATTTTACATAGTGAGTCATTGCAGGCATTGATATTGAAAATAACATACAAAAAAAAAAAGAGGATTAAAATGGAATGAGGGTGCAAGAGCCCAAGCCAAAAGGGATGCAATTTGAAGCTGGGATGGGGGAGACTTTATTAGACAACTAAAATAGTAGCAGTATTTTTAATTTCACAGAGAATATAGCCACTGTTTAAAACAAGGACAGGCATGTTTACTTTTAAGACAATGAAATCTGAAGTCGTAACTGTCTGTGAATGGATGATAAATTGCTGTCTTCTTATCCTGCTTCTGGCTGTCCAGTGAGATCTGTTAACAATCCTTGGAATTCTAGGAATTTCTCCACTCTTAATTTGTTATGCTTGAATGTTTCTCAACGTTTGGAATAACTGCTAAATTAAGATAATGCTCTTTTTCTTTCACTGTCCTATCATCTTTCATGGCAGCATATAGAGATCTGCTTTATCTGCTTATGTCTGTGTATAAAATAAACATATCTTGTTGCAGGGATTGCAGGTACTAAAGACTTGATTAGAACTGGTTATTCAAATGTATGCATAGTTTTAGCCTGTCAATCGAAGCTGTAGTTGTATGTTGGGGGAGTAAATCTGTGTGCTGCTTTGGGGTGGTGTGGGTGTCAGACTGTTTAATGAGCGTTTAATGAGTGCTGGTTATTTCTGTGAGCTACTTTGAAACTCGGTGTGTTTGGTTTTTTCAGGTTTTCATTAATTGGTGCACAGACTGCCCTCTGCCGTGCTCTTCACCTCAAGTAAAATTTGGGTCTTGTCAGCCTGAAGAGTTTCTCGTAAGTGTTAAAAACATGTTATACTATATCAGAGCTTTATTGATGGTACAGATGGCAAAATATAAACAAAAGTTAAATAATAAATTATCAAATTGTACAATATGCTTAAATGACCTTGACAGAAGTCTCAAGATTTTCTGTCTAGATGTGAGTTTTAGCAGTAAGCTTCTTGAAGCCTACTCTGATTGGTTTCTGTTGTCATTCCCTTTCCCTGCTCTGTAATCACCCCAGCTGAAATGTATTTCCTCTCGTTTTTCATTTGGTCTAAAAAGTAGAAATTAAACAATACTGATGTGTAACTGATAGCGTATATTTAAAGGGAATTGGGGAGTATAAGAAAGGTGTTTATCCATAGTGTGTTCAACAATTGTTCTTAATCTCAGTCAACTTTAAAAGCACTTTACCTATTTGTGTAACTGAGAAAAAAGCATTTGTACTGCAGTGGAAAGCCACGTTTGTTATGACTAAAGCAAGCTGCTTGCACAGGGATTCTGCATGACCTGTGCTTTAATTTTTAACTGCTTAAAGAAGCTCACTAACTAAAGAAGATTGCTGTTAATAGAGCATGCAACTCTATATTCAACTCTATCTCTATCTATTGCATGCAACTCTATCTCTATCTATTTTCACAGATATTGCTAAGAATTTAAATAAGATTTAAGTGTTCCTCCCTCTTCGTATGAGTGCTATGTTATTTCTTTTATAAAAATCAGCCTGTTTCTTAAAGCTTAGACCATGCTTAATCTGAGGAGCATTAATTTCTTTAGACCTAATAGAGATAAAACTAATGTGTCGTAGTGTATCCTACGTATCCCTCCAACTGATTTCACTCACTGGAATCATTGAGGCTGTGTTTTCTGAAGATTGCTCTAAACAGACCAATTGAAGTGCTGTACTTCAGAGGTTTTATTGGCATCATTACTGCTTTTTGAGAGGCTTAAGCCATCTGCTGAGCAAGCTTGACAGAACTCAAAAGTGTTTTTTCGTCTATGTGTTTGGGTTATCGTCTCCATTTCTGTGGCTGGAAGATGAGCTGCCATGGACTCAAAATCTGAGGAGAAGCAGTGGAGTGAGCGGAGGAGTGACGTTTGGTGTCTGGCATGTGATGTAGGTCCTGCAGCACAGTGGGAGCCGACAAAGCTGTTGGCATGGGAACCAGTGAATGCTGAGTCCTGCAAATGGGGGGCTGCAGCTGCTGTCCAGGGGAGCCCTGACACTGGAGAAGTCAGAGCAGGAGTAAATGTCACCTCCCTGGGCGAGATGAGCGACTGGTTGCCAATTTGGACATTTGGTAGTAAAAAAGAGTACTTTGATTAGTGATGACAATTGCAGGTTTTGCATTTTTGCTTTCGATTTTGAAGCGGCAAGAGTAATTAAATTAAACATGACCACTTTTAGAAATATATCTAGTAGTCTGACATGATTAAAAGTTACAACAGTGACAGAGACAAGAATAGACCATTGTATAACACTGAATATTTATCTAAAACAGTCTTTGGACTTACTTTAGAAAACAATTTATTCTTCAGCAATGAAACAGGTTAAAATCCACTATCTTGTTTATGTGCAAACACACAATGAAATTATAATATATATTCTTTGTCATAATTTCCTATAGTTTGTACACAAATTGCGAATATTTCACTGCACAGGTGCAGGTGCTAAAGAGAGGTCTGCATGATGTAGATGTCGATTGACAGGACATACTCCCTTACTGTTTCTTATGGAAAACACTTTGTTCATATCTGTTCTGTACACAGTAGCCATGTATCTTTTTAAAGTGATAGTGTAGGCTAGCCAGTTCTTCAGCTGTGATTTTTTTTTTGATTGTTGCTGCTGTTGCATCAACAGATAAACAAGCCTAATGAGTATGCTTTTAGATATAACTTAAGCGTCTAAATGCACTACCAATGCAATTCAAAAATGTGCTTACAATTTTCCCACATTTGCCTATTGAGCAATTTGTTTATACAGTTTAAAAAATTGGAATTTGACCTTAGCATCTGAATTTTCAGTTTCATCGCTTCCTCTGTGCTTTAATATTGCAAGTTAACATTGTTATGTCTTGTACAAATTTAACTCGCAAAGCGCTACCAATGAAAATTACTTTCCTTTTAAGAGGTTAGCCCTTTTTGTTGTTGTTCCACATACCTTGCACGTTTAAGTGAGCATGGAATGTTGAAACCTCTTGGCATGTCTGAAAGCCCTTCAGGATACACATCTTGAACTGAGTTACTGTTCTTGACAGGTTTTATAATGAACCCTAGTCTGAAATTCTTAGAAATAAGAGTCAAATGGATATTAAAGGAAGAGTTTTCTTCCAGCATCAAGACTATGTGTATAATTAGAGGAAATCACATAAAATATGGTAAACTATAAACCCCAAACAAACTGTACTGGAAGTTGCAGTCTTGTGTGTGGTGCAAAGTCAGAGAATTTTTTCTATTACAGAATGTTTTAAATTAAGAAAAACAGCATCCTGGTGTTGTAGGTTTTGTAACTTTTGAAAAACATCAGGCTGACACAGTCTGTACCAGGTATTTTGGATATTATCAAGATCCACAGGAGATAGCTGTGAAGTATTTTCTACCATAAACTCCAGTCTTTAGCTCTCATCAAGTAGTGGTTAATTTTATGCTGTGTAAAATGGTTCGTGTTGTATTTTCCTTTATGTAATTGGCTCCCAAGAGCCTTAGTTTTACAGATTCCCTGAAATAATTTTTAAGAAACAAATTATGCTTGCAAGATGATGCAGGGAAATCTGGTGGGTTTTTTCTACAATGAGCTTCAATTTGGGGAGTTACAGAAATATTTTACTTTATTGTTTTGTGATTTTTCTGAAATGCTGAGTAAAAATTACCAGAAGACTCACCATTATACAAGCCATTAAAATGCATAGTAGAGATCTCTGGCATAATTTTATGCTTATATTTAGTTAATAGTTCAGATATCAGCAAGCATCTTGTATGTGATTTTAATCTAGCTTTTAATTCACTTCAGCAACCTAGAATTCCTCTTCCAGTTGTTTTTAATTAATATATTAATATAGCATGTTTGTCATAGTATATGGCTTTCAACTGATAAATCCTTTGTGCTGTGCCTGATGTATTTATAATGTATTTTCTTGTATTTATAATGTAATTACAGGTGTAGATTGGGCCTTTATACTCTCAGCTGTGACAAAACTAATAAAATTCAGTTGGAGGTGAGTGCTGAACTCCCTTGCAGTCATTTAGAATTTGGGTCTTTAATGAATTTTAAAAAGGGAGTTATCAAGTTTAATCATACTTCTAGCATTGAAAGAATTTTAACCACTGAAATGTAGCACAAAACATCAGCCTCCAGAAAATGTCATTTTTGCTCTTTTGTTTTGCTCCAGCAGCTTCCAATTTAATTTTACTGTACAAAGTTTACTTGCTAAAGCAGTTAGGATTGTTATGCACATCAGCCACAGTCCCAAGGAAGCAAATGAAACCTTAAGCCACCTACCTTACTTCTGCTTCAGTCCCTGTCAGTATGCGTTTTATATTGGTATCTGACAAAAATGATTTTGTGTACATATGTTTAGTCTTTGACAGGGCCTATGGGGTGTCTGTGCTTTGTTTAGCATATTCAGGGTGTCTAAAGAGATGATAGAAACCTGACATAGTTAGGGGTCAGTATGAAGAACTATGCACAAGTTGTAAAATACTTACTATTCTCAAAAACACTATAGTTGGCAAGACCATGGTGGTTTTTAGTTTTGCTGTTTTGAACTTGCACCAGAAGTATTTGTTTGATGTTCACAATTAGTGGAATTGTGTGATGCCTAATGGTGATCGGAGTGATAGAAATGCTATTTCTCAATAACTGTTTGTTAACAGTTTATACAAACCCTCCTCTGTGGGACAAAAATTGGAGTACTAAAAGTTATCTGTGGAGAAGAGACTTTAATGTGTGCTTTCCGGGACTATGTTGGTAAGACTTGTGACATGAATTTAAACAGGAGCCAGTCATAAATTGGAGAGGGGCAGATTTAGACTAGACATAAGGGGAAATATCTTCAGGGCAAGAGTGGTGAGGCATTGGCACAGGTTGCCCAGGGAAGTTGTGGATGCTCAGTCCCTGGAGATGCTCAAGTCCAGGTTGGATGGGGCCTTGAGCAGCCCTAATGGGACGCATCCCTGCCCATAGCAGGGGGGTTGGAACTGGATGATCTTTAAGAAGGTCCCTTCCAATTCAAACTATATTGTGATTCTAAGAGTCTAAATCTGCTCTATTTGGAAAGATCTATGTGTCCTGTGGAAACACTGAGGCTCCCCTGCTAAGTATTGGCAGTTCAAAGGGAGGTGGTCAAAGTCAAAATTTAACCCTATTAAACTCTGAGCAACCAAACTCAGTAACACACTTATACATATGTAAAGAGTAAAGAAGTTGTTAGTGGAAGAGAATTCTGTTAATTCCAAGTATTCCTTTATGTATTTTACATATCAGCGTTACTGACTGTAAAATATCCTCCTTAGTATAAAAATAAATGGGAAAAGTAAGCTTTTTTTGGACTGAAAAGCTAATTCATCAAATGATCTGTATCCTGCAGAGAACAAACTTGGTATAGCAACTTTCCCTTGTTGTTGTTATCTTGGGATTTTTCAAACTGCAAAAAGAACTTTGAGAAAGAAAGGCCAAGATAACTGTTTCTGACGTTACTCATCATAAGGCTTTTGATGCCATGCTTGTTGGTTAGATTAAAATTTTTCTCCATGATGCCTACCTCAAGCTTAAATTTATTTTTAACCTCAGCTACACCACACATTAATTTGAGCACCAAGTTAATGTTTCATCAGTTTGTATTTTATATCTTAAATTCCTTAGGATCGTTGTAGAGACTTCAGAGCTGCCATGATTTTTTTTTCCTTATGTGCTTATTTCATTTGTTGCAATGGGGCAGTAGCACTTTTCCAAAACTTGGAAGATAATGATTTGTGATGTTTGAAAGGAGGCCTAAGAAAGCAGAAAGAACACTAGGCTTAGGTTTGGAAGGGGTCACCCATTATCAGAAGTTCTGTGATTAAAGGAAGTTGTTCCAGCATTCCACATTTGCAGCATGCCTATGTTTTTATGGATTGATAATGGGTTATATCTGGGGGGTTGGGTTTTGGGAGTTGGTTTGGTATTTTGGTAATGTCAAATTTCAGGCTGCCTGATGAGCGATCTTTCATATCACCTTTTATAGTTCTCTGCATGTGATCAGTTTGCTGGTACTGCTGTTTGCTTGCTCCAGAGACATCTGGCTTTCTGGGACCTCAAAATACTTTTTATTTAAAATTCTCCTAAAAACCTAAAATGTCTGTTTTGTTTTAGATGTACCTGATGAGACTTCCTTTGTGGGATTGGTAATTCTGTACAGTGAAGTTGCTTTTAGAGAAGGGGATACGTGGCTTTCTGAGGATCATTTTGCTAAATTATCTACCTTTCTCTGTATTTCAGAAACTGTTTTTCGAGATTTTTATAACCCTAGCTGAATGCAAACTTTGTATGATTTTATTATTTGAAAAGCAACACCTAAAGGTTTTACAGACAGAGTAATTGTGTGGCGCTGGCAGTGCTGCCTCACTACTGTGCAGTGGTTCATGGGCTACTTTTTGTGGCCTGAATTTTTTCCAAATGTGGGAATGTTGAGCATTGAAATAATTTTTTTATCAGTGCAGTGCTACTAAGTATCTTTTAAAGGCAAAATTCTGATATAGAAATGCTTTAATATTTACTGTTTGTAAGATCTTAGTAACAGCTGGTAGTAGTGGCTAGACAGGAAAGAAGCAAAGAAGACTTTGGTGTTCTGTATGTAGCTGTATACTACTCCTTATGAAAATGAGAAACTGCTTCAAAGTTGCAAGCTGGCAGAAACTTGTGTAGGAGTTTCTATTGCTGTTCCCCCAAGACTCTGCTATTGATATTTAATTTTCAACTTCATTACAACACAAGCATCCTTCTGTTCCTCCTCCAAACACAAATATTTGGTTTAAGAACCAAATTTGGGGGTTTTTTTCTGTTGATACTTCCAGCCTATAATAAAACTTTGAGATATCTTGTAGTATTTCCTTTCAGTAAATTAAAAAACAATGATAAAAAGAACTAAAAAAACCCTAAGTGTATTCATAAAACTGTATGTGACTATTTACAGACTTCCAACTGGACATGTTGAGGGTAATGGACCATTGTCTTTGTGATACAGAAAGGCAATGGGTACAAAACACTTCTGTATTGCATTTAAGAGCTGAGCATTTGCATTTATCGAGACACTTAACTTCTTAGCCTCAGTCATCGGTAATGAGACGGCAGATTAAGGTGTAAGGAGTATAGTGAAATGTCACTACTTTCCTGTGGAAACTAATTGTTGTTCTCTGTCAAATCTACACATCTGTGCTCTCACACAAAGCTTTTTACTCCTGTATTTAATCCTTTCTGTTTTAATGCATACTTGTAGGAAGTGTTAAGAATAGCTGCTAACCAGAACTGGCCAACCCTTCTCCTAGGACTTTATCCCTGCTTGGAATTGTGTTAAGTGCAGCTCCAGACAGCTTTAGTTGGTATCTTTTGGAAGATGTCTGTGCCAGACCTGTCTTTTCTGAACCTGGCAAGCAATGTTTACATAAAAATGACTATGAGCAAAAAATGTAAATGGCTTTACTGGTGTTTAACTTATTCAACTTCTTGTGAACATGTTTATAACAAGTTATTCATATTTAGTGTTTGAAGGATCATAAGCAGGGTTTGTGTTGGAATTGTTAAGAATGAAAAGATAAATTAAAACTGAGTGGGACCTTTCAGAGAAATGCTGATTTGCAGTTGTGCATTAAGTGCAGAATCTCCACTGCTTTGACTGGGAGATGTAAGAAACTATGGCATTTGTTTGAAGAGTATTCCTGCTCTTATGCTGGTACATGAAGTTTACCAGTATGTACAAAACAGATTTGTGAAAGCTGTGTAGTTCTTAGTACAGGAAGAAACACTGTGTAAATGTGAAGGAAAAGTTCAGTTGTTCTGATGCTTGGGGACTTTGGAGAACTGTCTTAGGTGTTTTCTTATTAATGCAGTTAATCACTGACTTCTTTTGAATATCTTTCATTAGATTTTCTTCCTGGATGTTTCTTCAGCTGTCTTGTGATGGAAGGGAAATATTTTTGAAATTATAATGGATTTTACACAGCATCATAACAAAAACTGGCCCAATAGCAGCATTCCTGTTTGAAGAGAATAAGCGTATAATTACAAATAATCATGACAACTTCTCATATGAATGGTCATATCGCAGAAGATTCTGACAGCGAAGTAAAAAATGTGGATCTTATATCTCCTGAGGAACCTCAGAAGCACAGAGAAATGGCTGTCGATTGCCCTGGGGATTTGGGCTCCAGGATGATGCCCATACGGCGAAGTGCTCAACTTGAGCGAATCCGTCAGCAACAGGAAGACATAAGGCGCAGACGGGAAGAAGAGGGGAAGAAACAAGAACTGGATCTTACTGCTTCCATGAGGCTAAAGAAACTAGCACAAATTCCTCCTAAAACTGGAATAGATAACCCAATATTTGACACAGAAGAAGGAATTGTTTTGGAGAGTCCACATTCTACTGTGAAGACACTAGGTAGGTAAAAAATGGCAGGGCTAAAGGAGAAAATGCTTAGCTGATATTAACATTCTTATAGGCCACTGGAAATCTAATTTATCTAATTCTTTCTATACAGATCTTAAGTCTTCTGGTCTCTTATATTTATGGTGGGGGTTTTGTATTTGGTTTTGGTTGGGGTTTTTTTTGTTTCTTGGGGGTTTTGGTTTTTTGTTTTTTTTTGTATGTGCCTCAGCAAGCAGCTTTTCAAACCAGTCCGTTTGACCAACAGTTAAATACCCTGTAGATAAATAATTCAGTGGATCTTCATCCGCTTTAGGCTGGGGTAAACCATTCAAGTATTGCCCAGTTTTGTTATGTTTGATGAAGCACAGACCAGAATAATCAATGAATAAACATTTATTGTCATTTCAAATCAAAATACAAGAGTTTAAAAATATTTTCAAGATAAGTGTGCTGGTGGCTTCTTATTTCTGTCTTGCATTACCTAATATAATCTAATTGATGTTTTCTCTTAAAGTGTTGGCATTGATAATGAAAATCTGCTTACCATGGCACTTAGAAATTGATGAAAATGTAATGTTAGTAATTTTTTAAGAAATAGGCTATGAAGTTGTTTATTTCATAGTTGTCATTGCTTTAACTATACTTTTGTAGAGAAAGCTTCCTCAAATATTAGTCTTTATTTATCTAAAATGTGGTGTGTCACTGGAGTGAAAAAGAGGCACTTGGAATTTTTAGGAGTCCAGTTCATATTTCCAAATCTGTACCTGTTCTGATATCCAGACTGCCTTTAAAAGATGCCTTTTGCAGGGTGAGGCTACACCAGAGATTCTTGATATTCTTTCCTGTTGGGTGGTAGTTGAGAACAGAATGAAAAACAACTATCAAATTTCTTTTTTTTTTTTCTGCTTCACCTTTAGTATTTCTGTGCCCAAACAACATTTCAGCTTTATTCCATAACCTCTGGTAATCCCTGTTACACAAATCCTTCTTAGGGAAAACTTAAGTGGAAAGGGTCATTGGGAATTCATCTCATCCAAGCTCCTGCTGAGAGCAGGGGCAGTTATGAACATGGCAGGTGTGCCTTGTTTTAGTGCAGAGCTTGTGAGTTACTGTCCAGGAGATCTCTTTGTGAGAAGCAGATTCTGTACTTAAATGCATGAAGTGCTGGATATTTGATTGCGAAATTCTGTTTATAGGGAATATAAAGCAGAAGGTGCAAAGATTCTACTGTCAAACAGTAGAAGTGACTTCTGTTGGAACTGACTTAGCTGTAGTGGCTAAATAGTGGCTAAAAGCTCTGAACACTGACTACAGGAGGAATTGGAGCTTGGAAATAGAAGTTAGAAAGCTGTTTTGTGCCAGAGTTGCTGAGAACTTAGAGGGATGGCGGTCTGTGTGGAAACCAACGGGGAGAGAAGCTAGGCAAACTTAGAGAGAGCAATGAGTGAGGACTATGGGTCTGACAAGTTTGAGAACCAGTCTACCACCTGGGGTAGACTGAAGCTGTTGGAACAGGAAAGACAATGGCTGAGAAATTAGTGTGATGATGAAAGGCTATTTTGAAAATCTGTGTTGGGATAACATGGGTAGAGGCTGTGGGGAAACCTGAGAGATTGTTAGAGAAGACGACATTTGTGAAAAGCTGGAAGGAGGAAACTATGTCATGAGCCAGCAGTGTGCCCAAGTGGCCAAGAAGGCCAGTGGCATCTTGGCCTGTATCAGAAATGGTGTGACCAGCAGGTCCAGGGAGGTTATTCTCTCTCTGTACTCAGCACTGATGAGATCGCTCCTCGAATATTGTGTTCAGTTCTGGACCCCTCACCACAAGAAGGATGTTGAGGCTCTGGAGCAAGTCCAGAGAAGAGCAACAAAGCTGGCAAAGGGGCTGGAGAACAGACCTTATGAGGAACGGCTGAGAGAGCTGGGGTTGTTTATCCTGGAGAAGAGGAGGCTGAGGGGAGACCTCATTGCTCTCTACAACTACCTGAAGGGAGGTTGTGGAGAGGAGGGAGCTGACCTCTTCTCCCAAGTGACGGGACAGGACAAGAGGGAATGTCCTCAAGCTCTGCCAGGGGATGTTCAGGCTCAACATAAGGAAAAAATCCTTCACTGAAAGGGTCATTAGGCAATGGAACGGTCTGCCCAGGGAGGTGGTTGACTCGCCTTCCCTGGAGATGTTTAAGGCACATGTGAATGAGGTCCTGAGGGGCATGGTTTAGAGATTGGTGGGGATGGTTGGACTCAATGGTTCGGTGGGTTTCTTCCAACTTAGTGATTCTATGATTCTATGAAACAGGAATCTGGTGTGAATGGAAGCTAGGATTGTGTGAATACCTATGAATTGCAGTAAATAAGTCTTAAAATTATATGCATTGACTAGCTTGCTGAGTGAACGTGGTCTCTTATTTGAACTAGAAAGGTAACAAGCTTTAGGAGATATCATCAGACTAAATCGTGATATATCCATGTGTGCACCAAGGAACTGAATCACAGCCTCATAGACATCTGTTTCAATGAGAGAAGTCATCACATAGTGGTAGTACCTTTTTATGCCTGTCAATACTACTTTCTTGTCAGACAGAATAATAGTAACAACTTAGACCTGGTAGACTTCAGGAGAGAGGATTTATAATAGTTTAGCACTCCTGGTAAGAGTGGTGCTTTCAGTTATACTTGCCTGTGATATTTACTGTTGCAAACTTTAAAAAAATGTTCTATATAAAATACTGTGATCTCTTAACCTATATAGTCCATAAAGAATCTCTGTTCAGTCATTATCACTCAGGTTTTTGACAGCACTGAATTTTAATTTAACCAAGTTTTTCTGCATTAACTTGGCCTCTTCCCAAACTTTCTACTGCTATTAAGCATGTCCTGTTTCCACTTTCTGGATTAATCATTCTAACATCTGAGCCTTATGCTGAATTTCAGAGGAAGCTTTTTTTTTTCTTTAATTATTCTGAAAGCTGTCTGTTCCTGATTAGTATCAGGGTTAGGGATGTTGCCTTATGAATATATACTTGCATACACCACTAAATAACATGGTTTTGTAGAGAGGAATTGAGTCTATTATCATTAATATGTCTGATTGTCTTCTTAAATACATGTATTAGAGAGACCAGATGTTTTAAAATCTGTGTGTAAATTCTTGTTTTCCAAGAAACTTGCTAGCCCATGACTTAGTCCAAAAAATATCTGCTAGTGTGTGATTTCATGTTTTTTTCCAATTTGTTTGGCTATACTGAATTTCTGATCTATACTGCTCCTGACCATTTCACTCTTCCTGCTTCTGTTGTCCACTGAGAATGCTCAGTCACTTTCCTAGATCTCTACGTTTTGTTAGGAGAACCTCAAGTAAAAGTAGACAAGTGTTGGTGAATTAGAGATGTTAAACTACCCTTGTTCAGTCTTTTTTTTTTTTTTTAAAGTATCAATTAGAGTTTTGCTTTTTTGTGGTGTGTTTTTTGGTGTGTTAATCCATAGAGCCTCTATTAAACATAGGTGCTTTAAGTAAGAATATTGACCAGATTGTTTTTAGTTATAAAAATATTTAAGTGCCATTGTCTAATTTGGCCAATGTTTGCCAAGTATTTAATCTTTTCATCTTAAAAAAACCCAAAAAATCAACATTAGATTAAACAAATCGGATTTTATTTATAAAAATAAGAAGGGATTCTTAAAACAATCTTAAAGGGCATGCTTGTTATCAAAACAGTATATGATTTAGACAGCTGCCTTAATGGAAAGAAATTTCTGCGCGCCTGGAATGTGCACAAACATACTTAACTGGCTTTTTCACAGTGGTTCACTTTTCTGAAATTCAGATGATTTTTTTATTTGCTACAGTTTATTCAGCTGATTTAATTAAATGAGTAATATGGCATTTCATGTAAGTAAAACTTTGTGGCCTTAGTGAATCTATTTTTAGGAAAGAAACTGCCTGGTTTTTGTTTCTATAACTTGGGCAAAACTTATAAATAAGTGTTAAGGAAACAAACTCTCATAAATACTTTTGGATAAAACAATACTTTTCTTAGCCCTGTGACTCAAATAACATATGGAGCATTAGCGTTCTGGCACTAGCACATAGGGTACTCTGGACATCTATAAGAAAGCTTGGAAATTAAGGTATTGGTGCTAACATAATAAATCCAATTATATCTTAAGTTTTATATTAATTTCTTTTTTTTAAGGTGCTAAACAGCAACTATTTTCATTACTTTTTCTAATCTAACCCTGTGACCATAGGTCCTCCCCTGCAGTTGCATACTTTTGCCCCAGCAGTCTTTTGATTAATGTGTGTATCTCACAGTGCTCAGTCACATTCCAGACATTTCATAGCCTAATGGAAAAAAGGCTGCAACGTATCTTGTAAAAGAAGACTTTTTTAAAAAAAAAAGTAGTCGATTGCTAATTGATCTGCAATTTTAAAAAATGGACTACTTCTGAAAAAGAATCCTGGCATTTTCCTGTGAGTAAATGCAGACATTAGTCTTTTACTGAACTTTTTTCCCCTCAAGACAGCCCTTTCAACAAGAAATGTCTAGAGATGGAGTCTTTTGTTACCTGACATTTTTTTTTTTTTAAAGAAATATCAAAACCAAGCAAAAAAAAAAGCCGGCAGCAAAACGTAGTCTGTGATTTAGAATTCAAAACCAGGAACCTAGAGAGAGGAGCTAGGCATGTGTAAAGCCAGGCTTATCTGGGGGTTTTGTGTATGCTTTTTTACTAAGCAGGTGACCAGAAATGGATTGCTAGCTTTTGGGGAATATTTAATTTAATTTCTTTCAATCATTATTTTTCTTACAGAATTGTGATGAGGGGGATATTTCATGGTCAGGGGAAATTGTTTGGTGTAGGGCTATTACATCCAGCACAGATGAACTAGTGTAGAAGGGAATCATATGGGGAGGAGTATACAGTGGTAGTTTGTATGAAAAGGTGACAGAGAGGGAACTAGCAAAGTGCTAGAAAGAGAATACTGAGAGGCATCTAGGAAAAGTATGTCGTTATAATAGATACAGAATAAGATGTCTATCCTGTAAATCCTTATCTTATATGGAATATGTGTTAGAAAGAATTGTGTGTGTGTGTTTGAATTATCAGATACATAAGGAGGGATAGACAATTCAGAAATAATTGAACAAGAGAATTTATGCGTAGGAAGAGTTAGAAGAAGTTAGGGTCTTCCCTAATGCCTCATTTTTTTTTATTCCAGTAACATAACAAATATGGGTTTGGGCTGGTGTATTTTTTTAGTTGAGCAGATATCACTAGGAACTTTAAGCCAACGTCTCACTGTTTTACGCTACTTGTTACTCTTTACTGCTTGAATGTAGTACATTTCCTCAGACTTGGGAAAGTCAGTTGCTGAGCTGCTTGGTAGTCTGCAAGATATTTGTCAGCTGATAAGGTCCTGTTTTGCAAATATTCTTGCTTGTAGAGGTTTCTTTAGCCTTCTCTCCAAATGACATTTTCCCCTGAGTGATAGGCAGTATATTGTGTATACAGTTCCCTAGTGAGAATACAGTTCCCTAGTGAAACATTGGCTGCCTTAATTAGTGTTGTGAGCTTTACTGGATTTCACCTGTGAAATATCCTGCACAGCCAGTATTTGTGTTTTCCATGCAGCTTTTGTGCCACTGCCCTTTGTTTCGTTGGTGGTTACAAGAAAAAGCTCTTGACCTTTCTTGGGTAGGACATTTTTAGCATGTGTGGAATGGTTTTGGAGGGATTTTTTTTTTAGTTATACTTTTCATTGTCTTGTAGACAGTAAGATACAAGAATAGTAGCTCTGGATTGTTTGTTTATAAAAGGTTATTATACAGAAGACTGACTTCTTGACAAAATTGAAAACATATATATATATAGGAATGCTTTGTCCAAAATCAAAGCCATTAAACTTGTTTGAAATGCATCTTTCACTAGGCTTTATAGTTTTCATGTGCCCATATATCAGCTATTTTAATCTTATTCAAGTTTGAGTGTAGCATACTGCCCAGTGTACTGGTGAATTTTAGGTTAAAAATAGGTAAAGGAAACTTCTTGACTGACTCTGTCAAGATCTGTTGTGATTTTTCATGTAAATAATGTGAATTAGCTTATGACCTGATAGCATTCCTATTTTAATATAATTTAATTAGCTCATAATCAATAAATAAATGTTGCTAAAACTTGAAAATAATTCTCAAAGGTCATATTTTGATACCAGTAAGGGATCTTGACCTCGGAATCAAGTCACACTTTTAAAATTTGGGATTTTCTTTGGTTCTTTGTTGGGTTTTTTTTAAGTTCTAGCTTGCTCAAGTTTATTAAAATAAAAGATAGCTGACAAACCTCTTGTGGCAGAACAGAGTTTTTACAGTTCATATGTAATAATGCACAAAACATCCACTGTTTTGGTTTTTTTTCCATTGGCTTAAGGATTTCTTACCTGGGCTTGTATGTATTGTAGGTATGGTCATATTCCTTGGTTTAGGTATTTACGCCAGTACTTACTATTGAGAAGTGACATTTTGCAGAAATTCCAGTTGGTTTAAAGAAATATGTAAATTTGTTGACAGTTTTTAAAAAGCACCTGTAAAGCATAAAATGAGTTCTTGTAGCTCAAGAATGTAGTACGTGTATATTATTCTGCCAGCGTGAAGAAACTGGTTCTTAAAATATGTTAAAATATTTTATGGTCCAGGCAGAACTCATAGCCTCATAGGTAAAAGATTTTAACCTTCTTCGGTGCACATGACTTTTAGAGCTCTGGCCACAGATTATATTTTTTATTCTGACCTTTTTATTTTAATGTGCTAAGACTGAACCTAACTTTGTGTTTAGAAGTTCGGGCTGGAAAGGACATTTAAAGGTAATCTAGTTCAACTCCCCTGCAGTGAGCAAGGGAGATATTCAACTCGATCAGGTTACTCAAAGTCAAATCCAACCTTATTGTGAATGTTTCCAGGGATGGGTCTTCTACCACCTCTCTGAGCAACCTGTTCCAGTGCTTTATCACCAGTTTAAGTCTACTCTCTTTTAGTTTAAAACCATTACCCCTTGTTCTGTTGCAGCAGGCCCTCCTAAAGATTTGTCCCTATCATTCTTTTAGGACCCCCTTTAAGTACTGGAAGGCTGTTCTCCCCAGAGCTTCCCAGCTCTCTTGGCCTTTCCTCACTCGAGAGGTGTTCCATCCCGCTGATTGTTCTTTGTGGCCCTCTTGTAGACCCACTCCAACAGGTCTGTGTCTTTTCTGTGCTGGGGGCTCCAGAACTGGACCTAGCACTCCATGTGGGGTCTCACCAGAGCAGAGTAGAGGGACAGAATCGCTTCCTTTGACCTGCTGACCATACTTCTTTGGATGCAGCCCAGGACACAGTTGGCCTTCCAGGCTGTGAGTGCACATTGCTGGCTCATGTCCACCAGTACCCAAAGTCCTTGCTAGTAGGTCTGCTCTCAATCCTTTCATGCCCCAGCCTGCATTCATAGTGGGGATTGTCCCAACCCAGGTGCAGATAGGAATAACAGTAAATGCATCAACATTAGTTTAGGAACAGAGTTGTTTTCATATTGCAAAATAATCCCTCTTTCCCAGATAACTACACAGGAACTGCAATTATTGGATCTTTTATGTATCAGTGATTTCTTTCAGAGAAGAAATGCTCCTGTGACAGGAATATAAACTGTTTATCAGCTTTTCTATATCTCATTTTACCAACTCAGAGTCCTTTTTTTATTCAGATACATTCTGCTAATAAAAGACAGAGTGAATAATAGATTTGTGTACATTATTACTGATTAAAAAATGAACATCAAAAATAATTTAGTAAAATTCTTAATATAAACATTACTTAATTATGAATCCTATTAACTCATAACTTATTTGTATTTTCTTATTTCCTACCTAGAAGTGGAAGAATTGTTGTCTTCTCTTAAGCATATCCAGCACGTTTTGGTAGACCCTCAGAGCCAAGAGGATATCTCTCTCATTTTACAGCTTGTTCAAAATGCTGATTTTCAGAATGCATTTAAGATACACAATGCTGTTACAGTGCACATGAACAAAGCCAGCCCTCCATATCCTCTCGTCTCCAATGCACAAGAACTAGCACAAGAGGTATGTGCAGTATGCATCTCTGTGGTACGTGTGAAACCTATAATCATAGCTGTTGTTGAAATATGTACTTGTCAAGCTTGTCTGAGTTACTGAATGTTGAGTATTTAAGGGATTATAACAGTCATTGATTGCTGTATCCAGTTTTTCCAGATTTCCAAACAGTAATCAGAAAAATATTTGGGGCATAAGATGTCCCTTTTTAGCAGGGATAGGTGTGTTACAGGAAAGGTACTATGTTTAAACATAGGAAAAGGGAACAGTTATGAAAAACTTTTACCTTCAGTATTCTTTATTCCAAGCATTCAGGAACTGAATTGCAGTTCTCTATTATTGTGGTTTTCCTGAGTTGAGCCGTGGTTCTTAAATTGGGAGGCATGTATGAAAATACAGCCATACTGGAAACAAGCATTCTGCTTTAAAGTGAGCAACAGATTCCTTATTACTTAATTTCAATGTTTTAATTACTGCTGTGATGTCACATCACACTTCATTTTTGTCTGACAGCTCTTTTATAAGATGTGATCTGTCTTATGCTAATTATTAAAGTATATTTCTGTAAATCTACTTATCCGAGACTTTTTACTTCTATCTTTGCAGTCAGATCTTAACTGTTTTAAATACTTTTACAATTTCAACCAAGTTAAATACTTTCTTTGAGGCTTATTCACTTGAATATAGATAGGCAGTAACTGTATAGGATAGCTTTATAAGCATTAGGAGTAATCTATAGAAAACTCATCAGATACAAAGTTGCTGTACACATACTGAGTTCTGCATGCAGCTGGATGCAGGTAAGACTCTCTGGGTGACTGTTCAAAAGCTATCTTCGTGCCTGGTGCATGTGTATATTGCAGTGAAGTGTGGCTACGCCTTATACAGATACACCTTTGTTAACTTCAAGATAGCTAATTTGAATACCAGTATCAGTGCCATGTAGCACTGTGGTGTTCAGCAAAGCCATCTACAGAGGTAAACACTCCAGCACGTAGCACCAGCAAACCAAGCTTACTTAGAATCATAGAATCACAGAATCACCAGGTTGGAAGAGACCTACCGGATCATCGAGTCCAACCATTCCTACCAGTCTCTAAACCATGCCCCTCAGCACCCTGTCCACCCATGTCTTAAACACCTCCAGGGAAAGCGAGTCAACCACCTCCCTGGGCAGCCCGTTCCATTGCCTAATGACCCTTTCAGTGAAGGATTTTTTCCTTATGTTGAGCCTGACCCTCCCCTGGTATAACTTGAGGCCATTCCCTCTTTTCCTTTCGAGCCCTGTGCTGCCGGGCGTCCCCATCTCACTTGTTCAAAACTGGCTCAGGTACACCAGTTGGAGTACCTGAGTCAGTATATAGTTATTCTGAAGTTGCTGAAACTCACAGCACTCTAGGTTCAGTATGGCAGTGAGGTGGGGTTTTGTTTTTTAGTATCTGATTTTTTTTTTATTCCTGAAGCAGTTTATTTCAACAACTTTTTCTACTCTCCCTCCTTTTGCTAGACTTCAACCTTGTAATTTAAGGTAAACAGCACTGTAGCAAGCTTGAAGTTCTTTTGCGGAAGAAATTACTGATTCTTGAGGGGCATCATTTAAATGTTTTCTCAAGATGTAGTGTGTTGATTAAACTGTAGCTCAGGATTTTCCTGTTTAGGTCTGTCAGTAAGACTGTGGCAAAACCAGGTGGGAGTATTTTGCATATGAGCTTCTCTCTGGCTTATTCATCTGCATGTAGGCTGCTATAGGATCCTTACTAGGCTGCTTCTATGTTTGTGAGCCTGAAGGAACCTTTTTAGTGAACTTCTGTTTGCAAACTACTTCCCCAAACAACCACTTAACACAGGCCTCATTTAGGATTTCATTCAGATACAAGCCAGAGTTTTTGAGTCTTCATTTATGGTATAGATTAAGAAAGACGGTTTTTCCTCTTTGTGGATTTTACATCCTTTTATTTGTTGTGTAATTGAAGCTTCCAAGATGACCGTATGGCTAGGAAAATTCTAGATCTGTTTTCAAAAATTCATATTTCTCCCCATCTTCTCTACAATACACATTCCCAGAACATTTCCATTTCTCTCTCTCTCTTTTTTTTAGGAGATTTGGTAAATCCTAAAATCAGAAGGTGGCACAAAGCCAGTTTTGTGTGTCTTAGCAGTCCATGAAGAAGGTTAAGCATAAATAAAATATTTCTTTAACGTAAAATTTTTAAACCAGTAGAACTTTCTCGTCACCTGGGTGACTATTAACATATTCATGCACTCATTTTGTTTCTTCATCTCCCATCCAGCCTTGAAATTACTGAAAAGTCAATATATTGCATATGTTTATTTCCATTTTCAGATGTAATCTACTTGCTTGGTGATTCAGCTTCTGGTATATTTAAGTGAGTTATATTTTGCAATATCATAGAATCATAGAATAACCAGGTTGGAAGAGACCCACCAGATCATCGAGTCCAACCGTTCCTATCAAACACTAAACCATGTCCCTTAGCACCTCGTCCACCCGTGCTTAAACACCACCAGGGAAGGTGAATCAACCACCTCCCTGGGCAGCCTGTTAAAACAATAAACTTTTAATGCTAAAGCAGTTATAACCGAAGCTGTACAGAGTTGGATTTTTGTTGTTGTTGTTGTTGTTTGTATTTTTTTTTGTTAGAAAACAATTTTTTCTTCCCCATAAATATTGTTCAGTTCCCGGCACTTTGTATCAATTATGAACGATAAATATGGCATCATGGATATGTAAAAAAAATTATTACAACAAAGCAACTGTTATACTAAATGTCACAATCTGGGTAGAATAAACACCACATCCATATGTTAAATAGCATCCCGAAATGATTGAAGTGAAAATTCAGGACAGGTATTTCTGTGACTGGCAGAAGTGTCTCAAGAGAAACACCTTAAGGCCTCCATTCACATTGTTCTGTATTTCCTAGTCTTGCCTGAATAGAAGATTTTATGCTCTATTTTTAGTTTCTTTATTCCTTTTGGAAAGGCTTCTGTATTTGTTATGGTAGCAGCATAGAAGGATATAATTTCTGTTTTAGGAAAAGTTAGTTTTAATTTTGGTTTGTGGTTTTGGTTTTTTTTTACCCTGACAAAGTCTCTATTTTGCATGCCTGGATTTTTTCTTCTGCTTTTTCAATCCCTAGACATAGGTATGGGAAGCTCCTCCTGGATGCAGTTCATTTACTTGCTTCAGGGGGTTTTGAAAAGACATTTGCAAAAGCCTGGATTTAAGTTACTGATAACATCTTGTTGATAAAAGCCACCAGACATTACAAGAAAGAAAAGTAGCAGATACACCCATAACATTAATTTTAAATGGCAGGTAATGCTAAGTGCATATTTTAGTGTGTGGATCATCAGTTTAGGAGTGCACGTCCTAACTTAAAGCTACAGGAAGGTTTTGTTGGAGGCTTTATGGTGTGGAAGAGAACCTGTTCTAGAGCTAATGCTTCTGTAGCTCTGACAGGAAAAGACGGTTCACAACACAATTTCATATTGCAACATGAAACATCCTCCCTAAAAAAAAAAAAAAAGGTAAAAATTAATATTTAGTTAAAATACACTTGCTACTCCAAACTTAATTAAAAAATTTGGTTTTGTTTAGTCTTTAATTGATTATTTGCTTTTATAAAACTAATATGTATGAACAGCGTTTTGTGAAAACTTTGATTTTTTTTTTTTTTTTTTAGTGTTTTAACCATTAACAAGACACAAGAGTGGAATAGTACATTTTGATTTTCTCACCCTCTTTTAGAAATTCTTAAAATTAGAGTACACTTCTACATTCTTGTCCCACCAATTTGGGTAATCAGGCACCAACAACTCAAGATTTTTCCTTTATTTAAAAAGAAACTTTAATTTAATTTAAAAAGTAGAGTGAAGCATTTGAGCTTAAGGAATTTATTTTAGAGGTGCTAATCTTCGTGTAATGTGGTGTACTCCAAGTCTTAAAGAAAAATAGCCAGTAAACATCATGTGTCATCAATTTGATTTTTAAATCCATTTCAACTTGACCAACATGAGGACAAGGATTAGGAGAACGTGGTCTCGGTCTTGACCTTGTGAGAATACTTGTTGCAGCATTTGAGATTATTTGTAATTTTTGGCCTGTAACAGCGCATATTAAATACCTTAACAATTTTCTTGATATTAAATACACGTAATAGGCTCAATTTACATAGACTGTTTCTTTAAGGTTTTGGATCTGCTGTTGTTGACTTCAGCAAGTGCAGGCAATGAAACTAGATTAGTACTTTTGAGAGGATGTGCTGGAAGCTTCTAACATCTGGTATAAGTACAATATACTGTGTATGTACATTCCCTCTGGAAGTCCTGCTTACCTAAGAACAAACAACAGGATTTTGCAAGTGTGGTTAAATTCTGAATGTTTGATATCCTCCCAGTGTTTGCCTCTAGAGTACATGCTTCCAAATTGTGATAAATTGTACAATGAAACTGTATTAATAGCTTTTTGGGGAGCTACTTGAACAAAAGTTGCTGTAATCAACAATAAAAACTCAGCTTGAATAGTTAAACAACTACTGTCATTGCTACGTATGTAGTGTGGATTGCCTATGCTATCTGTAGTGTGTCTTTTCTGGAATAACAGCCTACGTTCACATTTCTTTGTCTGATATAACTGGGATTCATTACCATGAATAAGAAAGGAATCTGACATACAGCAATACTCGTGTCTGTAGCAGCCTGAAGCTTCCCTACCACTTCATTAAATAACCAAATAATAAATGTATCTTTCTCTTAAAAAAGGAGCAAGGAGCTATTAAAAGTCTTCAATAATCAGATTATTCAAAGCAGAAATTCAACTTGAATAAAAGATTTTCACTACACACAGAATGTTCGGTTGGGCTCGATTTCTTCTTTTCCTCTGTCAAATCCCCAACCTCTGACTTTACATTCAAAAGGTTGTCTTGCTTGCGGGACTTCGAACTTGCTTTCTGAGTAGGTTTTGCAGTAGGAGTCACAAAGATTGCATAAATAAGGCTTTAAATCTTCTTGTAGCTTCTTCAAGAAATGAATTGAAAGTCCCTTGAAAGTTAGAGACATTAAATAAACCTCTACAAGAAAGCTTGTTGTAGAGAAGAATCTCTTCTTTCAACACTGAGGAAAAATTGTTAGTGAAATATATCCTTTACAGTGCTCTCTGTTACATAGCATCTCCAAATTCACACTAAGCAAGGCATAATAGCTTCCTGGGCAGTTTGGAAGTATGACTGAGGTCAGGCCTTTACGAAGCTGAATTCTTTCCACTTTAGGGCTTTAGGGTTTTAAAGTAATTGGTAAAAAAACTTATTTTAAATCTGGCTTCATGTTTGACTTTTCTAGGCTACTCTAGGTTTGTTCACCAGGAGGCAGGTCCTATGGTTGTTGGAAGGAAGGCTTTTAGAGGTTGTGCTAAGCACAGGAACTTGTTGCATGTGTGACAGTGTTGTTGGCACTGTAAGAGTCTTGCTCCATAGGAAGGGTTCAATTAATAGCTTTTTCTAGAATTTAAAATTGTTTCTTGTTTTCAGCACTATCATCTGGTAGCGTCCAGGAGAGTTGTTAGCACTTCTGTAGATCATTACTCCTAGTTCAGACCTTTAAACATTTTTAGATCACACAAAAAGTTTAATTATTTTCATTTCAGAACCTGGGGTTTCTTGATTTTCTATGATGACACATTACTTCATCCTTTAGATTAAGGAGCTCCTGAAAACAATCTTTTCTATCCCACTGGAAGCTACTGTTTTGATGTGTATAATCTACTCTTAATGTCTCTGGATTCAATTCATTTGTGCTTTTGGTCTTCTGTCTTTGGTCAGATTAGACCAGAGGATAATTGCTATGGAAAGTATCATCTTTAGCCTCACCTTTGCATAACAGGAACTTCCTTGTTCCTGGTTTTCTCTGTAAGCATACCAGCGTTTTCTAGTGTTTGTGAGAGATGATGGCAAGGCACGTTTGGAAACTGTATGAGAAAACAAACCTTTTCAGGCAGCTGAGGCTGCTTAAGCAAAAAATGTCCATGTGTTAAGGTGGATTATTTTGGGACCGGCCAAAGAAACCTGGTTTCCTGGAACCTTTTGAAGTTTTGCCTCATACAATTTCTGAGGCAGAAGCTGCAGGAGGTGTTGCAAGTCCTGTACTGGAATCTGTTGGTGGAAATAGTTTGAGTAGAAATAAACCATCTACTTTTGAGCAAAAGGGAGGCTAATCCCATTAATGAGAAATTAGTGCACTTTAAAACACCCAGAATGTTCACATAGTTAAGTCAGTCACAATGGAGTCCATCGTGTTCCTTTCTAGAGTATTCGTTTTGGTTTTGGTTTTTTATTACTTTGTGGTGGCTGAGCTCATTGCTGATATTGAGAAACGTGTGTGATGCACTGGATACCAGCAGTTACTGAGGCAAGATAACATTGGAGTAGTCCTGTGGTCTCGCTGCATGTATTCCTAAGGTGGATTAAATTCAATCAGTCAGTGTAATGATTGTGTGAATATACTTTACTTTCAGTAAAATGAATAATTGCAACTAACTTTGTGCTTGAGTAGTGGAATGGTGGAGGGTGGAATGACAAATCACCAGATAGATTGAATTTTACCACTCGGTTTCTTTTCAGGTACAGAGTGCTTTGAAACCCAGCCACCACAAGGATGGGCAGGAGCTTAATGCTTTGCTGAATGCTCCTCACATGCAGGTAAACCAAAATGGAACTTCTGATCTAATGGATTTATTTCTTGGTGCTGTTTGCAGTGTAGTTTAGGTTTTGCACGTGTCTTGTGCTGACTGGGCAAGGATGGTTTTTAATCTTTAAGTCTGAGCAGATCTCAATATTTTTCTAGGATGAGGGGGTTCCAATTTTCAGTAGCTAGTGGAAACTTCTAATCAAATGTAGTGACTAATTGTATCCAGCCCTTGCTGCATTCTACAGGTATTACAGGGTAATTTGCACATAAACAAATGTAGTAGTAATTAGCGGGGACAGGGCAACACATGAGCTGCTTTGCATATCTGTTTTCTTCTCTTTTTTTTGACAGCTGTTTCATACTTGCCATAGAGTGCATAAATTATATTTGGTACCGTGGTGATGTAAATACATGAGTAGTTTTCACTGCATTAACTTCTTATGTCTGCATCCTCCTTGGTCATATACAGAGTAAACCAATGTCTCTTTTTAGGAAGAAGCAGCTGTAAGTGCCATCAGAGTTTCATGTTCAAAGTTGCTTTTTCATTCTTTTTCCAATCTGAATGCTTTGCAAAGTCTGTAGCAGCAGGCACTATGTAGCTGTGATAAATAGCTTTTTTTTTTCATTGCTTGAGTCAGTTTACAATACTCTGTAACCTGCAAAGACTGTTCACATTGCAGAATTTCATTGAACTCTGTTATTTTGTGCACATATATAGTGTGAAATATGCTCTAACTGAGCTGATTTTGTTTAACACTAGGCACTTCTACTAGCTCACGATAAGGTTGCCGAACAAGAAATGCAACCAGAGCCTGTGACAGATGAAAAAAATTATGAGAATGTTGGTGTGTATGGCGGGGAGACAGTTAAAATAGTTCGCATTGAGAAGGCTCGGGATATTCCCTTGGTAAGTACTGAGCCTTCTACAAAAGTTTTGGAATTTGAATGTGGATGTAATGTTTAACTTGTAAACACTCTTTCTCCTTCCAAAATGAGGAATAGTCATAGATGATCGCTTTGTGTCTATCTTTGCATAGCGGTAGCTCTACTACTACTGTTTAGAAACCATTCAACTTCTGTCAGCTTGGGTTTTGGACAGGACTTCTTGGCAGAAGTCACTATCCCAAGTTTTGCAGGGAGCTTATAACCCTATGCCAGCCATGTGTTGTCTGGTTTGGGGTTTGGTTTGTTTTGCAACTGTCATCTATTTTGCATCTTTCCAATAAGTGCTTCCTTAGGAAAACATGTTTTTAAAAAATCATTAATCATTAATGGTATGGAGTAATTCAAGTCTTCAATATTTAGTGCGGCTTGTAGAAAATCAGAATGTTTTTTCAAGCAGGAGCACTGGACGTATGTGTCCATGTTAATTGCTTTCTTTTTTAACATAAAATGTTCCACTACTGGCTCAGAATACATACAATAGATGGCTTTGAGTTTCATATATATATAATAAATTCAGAATGTGTTGCTGCTACACAGGGTGCTACTGTTCGCAATGAAATGGATTCTGTTATCATTAGTCGAATAGTGAAAGGAGGTGCCGCGGAGAAGAGTGGGCTGTTACATGAAGGAGATGAAGTTCTAGAGATTAATGGCATTGAGATTCGTGGAAAAGATGTTAATGAAGTTTTTGACTTGTTGGTAAGTTGGCTACTACTTTTTCCTTCAAAAAATATTCGTTTCATAGAACTGAAGCCAATTGGCTTTGCTTGTCATTTGTACTCATATTTAGCATTAG
The DNA here is from genome assembly GCA_013389865.1 of Piaya cayana. NCBI lineage: Eukaryota > Metazoa > Chordata > Aves > Cuculiformes > Coccyzidae > Piaya > Piaya cayana. Next base: position 46,015 of record WAAB01000820.1, read on the forward strand.
TTTAAAAGTACTTTTATTCTGATAGCTAGTGTTTATATGTGGAGGGCCACTTTAAGTTTTCTTTCTGATGCATAGCATGATACTAAGTTTAATAGCAGTTATCTGCGAAAACGAAGCCTTAAAAAGTGCAAGAGTTAAGCTATCATCTTGCTTTTAATGATTTCTAAGAGAAACTTTGTTCAGCTCTGAAAAGCTATGATTTTTTTATCTTTGGTTGAGTCTGCAAATAACAACTGTGTGGCTGTGGTTATGGTAGTGTCTGGCTGATGTGGAGTGAATTTTCTGCACTTTAGCTTATACAGTGCTGTAGTTCTAAGTGATGAGTGATTGCCTTTGTATTACTTGTTGGCCTGGGTTTTTTTTGTTCATTTATGGGCCTTACCTTGACCCATAAGTGTTTCTTGCTTTTGGTCGTCTGATTGTCATCTCTGTAATGCTGGGAAAGGAAAACAAGTGAGGAGCTGGTGGGTGCTTAGTTGCTGGCCAGACTTAACCCACCACAAACTGTACTACATGGGACCTTTATGTGACTAGACAATATGTGTAGCTGAAATAATCTCATGCTACAGTAAGACTGTCCTTTTTAATGGACAGTTTCCATCTTTAGTTGGAATTTTTTTCTGAAATCTGCTCTTAGAATTTTTCAGCTGATGCATGGAATAAGGTGAAGTGGAGGGGAATAAAGGCAGAAATATGTGAAGGGCTTTATTAAGCCTTTTCAAAAGATTCATATAGCTATTTGAAAAGCCTTCATTCTTCATGTGTTTGTTGGTTCAGAGGTATCTGAGATTCTCATGTTCTGTAATCATCTCCGTTGCCTTTTTTTTTTAAAAAAAACCCACCAAATTTAGTTAAGTGATGTGGTTCTGAAAAGCATTTTGTACATGCTTGACAGGTAATTGAACCCTGGCAGTTTAGTTCTGTGCGGAGTATTTGTGCTGCTCTTGAGCAGCTCCTGCTGCTTACAGTTAGAGGAAAAGATTTAAAACCACAATACATTAACATAAGAGGAAATTATTACTGAAAACTAAAAAAATCTATACCTGGTTTTAAAATGACTAATTGAAAATAGTATTTTTAATTCTTTACATATTGCCTTTTTTTACTTTAGAATGTGGAAGTGAAGTTTCTAAATGCTTTAGTGCCCCAAAAATAATTAAAGCAAGCACAGAAGGAAATTACTTTCCTTAATTTTGCCTCGCCACTTGCTACTCAAATAATAAACTGCACGTGACATTAGACAAGGCTATTCTCACAATCACTGTGAAATTCTATGCATTCCTGATAGAACTGTGCATGTTGACTGGAAGTGATGAACTTTCCTCTCCTGCAGCCCAATCACGTTCTGTTCAGTTATGTTTACTTTACTTAAGCCTTAAGTCTGAACTTTTTGAGATTCGTGATTGCACTTTGGTGCTATGCAACATAAATTGCTATGTTACAGTTTGTGGAGTGATGTATGGGAAGCAAGATACTTGTAGTAGACCTTGTCACGGATTTATACTCTCATTTTGTCTAGAAGTGTGTGCAAACTCACTCTGCATACAAGAGTATGCAAATAAATCAGAATTCTTTAAAGCCAGGACATGGTCTACTTTATTAGTAGAGGTAGTTGCAATATTGATACTGAGTGCTTTACAGATGCAGGATTTGTGTGTTGAATTTTTAAAGTGTTTTGTATGCTTTCATGTTAAGAGCAGAAATATTCGGATTTGAAAACACAGTTCTGCTTAAGCAATTTTGGAAAAATAATACTTTATACAATTTTCTGCCCAGCTTAGATCCACTTCTTGGTAATTTTTAACCAAACAATAGGATATTCTCGATTTCTTCTAAGTCTCTGTTTGACAGAATTGCAGGTGCTCCATTTCAAGTACAACTAAGAATGCTCGGCTTTTAAAATCTGTATATCAACATCTGGCTTTCTAGCCTGTCACTGAATCACTGCATCTGTATTATAGTTACAGGGGAGATGATGTGGTATTAAGAACTGCCTTTTATGGGAATTTTTGAAGCACTTTCTAAAATATGTTGTTAAAGTTCTTAGCCATAAGCCATATTTTGGTATTTTTTCATCTCAGGCTGACATGCATGGTACACTGACCTTCGTATTGATTCCTAGTCAGCAAAGCAAGCCACCTCCTGCAAAGGAGACAGTTGTAAGTAGCTCTGCGTAAGTTCTTGAGCTTGGTGATACATACCTTACTTGCCCAGTAATGCTTAGAAGGTTCTTCTGTAGGTCATTCACATTGTGGAGAAAATCCAAATCATTTTAATTGTTGTAATTGCTACCAGACTAACACCTCCATTAACTGTTGAAAATGCTGAATTAACTGTTGAAAATGATTAAGTGTTAAGCTGAAACTCTTAGTACGATTTTTAACTCCATCTCTAACATAGTCAGAGATTATAAAAGTAGAACTGCCTGTGCTTGTGGAAGTTTATTTTGAAAGTCCCAATTTCTTTGTTTCTCTTTGTGTGTATATATGTATATAAATGGAACTTGCAAATATGCTTTGGGAGGAAAAGTTTGTATAGTGGAAACTTTGTTAGTTATCTTCTTGAGACAGCTTTAATAGTTTGAAAGAAAGAATGCAATGATTTATCACAGCCAAACAGAATTAATTATTATTAACAAAGTAAAATATTTTACAAGTGAGACTTCCCCTAAAGCCCAGAAAATAGGTTTCAATATTTGTCTTTATTAGGTATTTTTAAAAAATGAGAATACCTCTGATAGTTTTTGAAAGCAGAGAACTTAGATCAGCAGCTCAGTGGAGTTCGACTCCTAAAATGGTGGAAAAATTGCATAGACTTTAGAATTAACAAGAATTAAATTCAAGCCTTCACCTCCAACCTTGCATAACTGTGCCTTTCCCCTTGCTAACCTAGGTAATGATTCCATTCAGTATCTCTTCTATTCCCCAAATAAAGTTTCAGTTTTATAGGAACGTGGTGATTTTATATATCAGAGCTCCACTGCAGTCATAGGATGAGGTATAGCTCTTCAGAATTTTTTTTTTTCTTCTGCTTTTACATTTCACCTTACAGATACATGTGAAAGCTCACTTTGACTATGATCCCTCTGATGACCCTTACGTCCCCTGCCGAGAGTTAGGCCTGTCTTTTCAAAAAGGAGATATACTCCATGTGATCAGCCAAGAAGATCCAAATTGGTGGCAGGCTTACAGAGATGGAGATGAAGATAATCAGCCACTGGCAGGCCTTATCCCTGGTAAATACAGCTCTAGAAAAAGCTTAACAGCGAATTGTTCCCACAGCTACAGGAGCAATATTCTGGTTTTTGAAGACTTGTATACCCTTAAATATCCATTACCTTAACTATCAGTGACTTTGAACCTTTTGCAGTAGAGCCCACTGTTAGCTGTATAATTCACTTACTTAAAAGGTTGACCTTTTAGAGGAATCTCCATGCATAGATGTTAAATGCAGAATAAAGCTACTGCTTCCACTGCAGTTCACCTTTCAAGAGTTAACTCTGCTTTTTCTTTATTCTCCACCTTGAGGACTCTGTGGATTCACAGTTCCCTCTGCTGGCTGTGAAAGAAACTTGGGACTTCAGCCTGTTTGTTCTCTGGAGATAAGAGCAGCTGCTGGGTTTCCTACCATATCAAGCAGTCTGTTTAAAAAATGTATCTTTCTTGTGGTGACTTTTCTTCATGCTTTCACTTAAAGAGCTTCAGCCACTTTTAAATCAGTCATGCTTCCTTTTGAACTCTTAGGGGCCTTTGAGTTATAGGGTTTTCAGATGTTGAAGTCACTATATGGTTTTTACATTGAATTGTGTACTGCACTGTAATCTATTAAAGATCCACTGATCTGTTAAACACATTGAACAAAAGACTTCTCAAATGCCAGAGTATTGCACCATTACTTTTTGACATTTCAGAAAGTTGAGAGGAATGCTGATTTAAATATAGGCTAATTTTTTTCAAGTTGATGTTCAAAAGACTTAATAAAACACATTTAACATACAAATCTAATTAGAAAAACCATATAATCATTGTGGGGAAATGTAGTCTTTCCAGTATTTTCAATTTTCCAGGAAAAACTGTCCAGAATAGTGCAAATGCTCTTCAGGGTTTTTTTGGTGCATGTATTTTCAAAGCAATAAATAAACCTCACAGCAATTTTAGTGTCTCTTTTAAAATTTCTCTTATATGACATTCTACTAAAACCTTTAGTGAATTAAAAGCTTAGGAAAAGGTAAAATGAGTGAGTAATTAAAAAAAAAAAGTGTGGAAATGGTTCCTTAATGTTAACTGCTTTTGTACTTTTATTTTAAACCCATTAAGGAAAAAGTTTTCAGCAACAAAGAGAAGCAATGAAGCAAACTATAGAAGAAGACAAGGAGCCAGAAAAATCAGGTTGGGTATATGCTTTCCAAGGGAAAAAAAAAGTCTAACTCTTATAGGGGTGCTAATCGGTGATATCTGGACTCCTGTCATTGTAGAGTTGTAGAATACAATACTTTTTTTCTGTTATAAGTGGGATGATTCTTTGAAATTCTTCATGTAAATACATGTCTGAATTTAGCATTTCATTGTACAGATACATGCTTTTTTTATAACTGTGTGCAGTGCAGTTAGGATGGTGTAGGAGAACTTGGAAAGTCCCTTTTTTGTGGAATAATTTTACCTGTCATGACCCAGTCGAAGTCCTTGGCATGTATCATTAGCTTAATACGCCACATTGTTGAAATTAACTAGAGTATTGTGCCTTTTCAAAATAAATTCTCTGATCTAATGATCCAAATAGTGGGTGGGATAGGAGGCTTCTTACTGTATGGGTATTTGATTCTCATTATTTTGCGGATTTTTTAGGAAAACTCTGGTGCGCCAAGAAGAACAAAAAGAAACGGAAAAAGGTTTTATACAATGCAAATAAAAATGATGGTAAGCAACATCTTTGGCACAGTGTGTGCACTTAAGAAGCAACTGTAAAAGATTCTACAAATATCCTTCTGAAAAGAATGCTGAAATTCAGGATGTGGTGGTAGAAATAGCACCTAATGATATTCTGTTTGGGAGCAGTAGTATGTTTAGTAATATCATTTAGTGAAAGAGGTGGCAGAATTTGTAAGATCATTTATGTCTTTAATAAAGACCAGATGATAGAAGTGAAAAAAACAAATAGCTTTTTAGGCATGGAAGCACTCATAATTTTACCATGATGAACCAATTTGTTATGGTTTTGTAATATCATCTATGTAAACTTCAGTTTAGTAAATGGAAACTTTCTTTACAGACAGTTTGTAGGCTATTTATCCAAATTATTACAGAAATACTTTGGGATTGATTTTTGTTCATAAAGTGTTATTCTTGTAGTAGAAACTTGTTCTTTAGCAACAAAGTTGTTTCTTGAGTTTATGCTACTACCTATATCAGTAGAAAGTGGAAAGAAATATGTCTTTCTCCAGAAAGGGAGGGGGGGAAAAAAGCACCTTGTCTTACTGGGCAAGTGATGATCTAAGTTGCTTTGGGGTTCTGTTGTTTTGGTGACTCAGTTATGTGCTGGGCAGAGAGTCAAGAGCAGCCTTGATACTTGATACTTGAAACTTGATACCACATGATAGGCAATATGTGCAACTGGCAGTGACGTATGTTGTGACTGTTTTATTGTTTCTCTCTCTAGATTACGACAATGAGGAAATTTTGACTTATGAGGAAATGTCACTGTATCATCAACCAGCAAATCGGAAACGGCCTATTGTTCTGATCGGCCCTCAGAACTGCGGCCAAAATGAATTGCGGCAGCGACTTATGAATAATGAAGTGGATCGCTTTGCCTCTGCAGTTCCTCGTAAGTTTGACAGGAAGATAACAATTGTTCATTCTAAACGCTGTCTGCAGGCAAACCCTCTTGTGTTGAAAATAGTAGTTACGAGTATTGTGTATTTCAGCAAGATACAGTCAGCTCTTGGATAAAGAACAAATAAAGTTGCATCTTGTGTGGCGATAAGTAGCTTCGATACGCTACTGCAAATTCAGTATCCCAGTGTTGCAGAGGCATTTTAAGACACGTACATATTTCACTTGGAATTAAAGTTAGAGTTACAGAATTTTAAAAAACAAATTGGTACACCAGTCAAAGAATTTTTAACTTAAATATCCTGTATAAATTCAAATTTAGGTGGCTTTAGTGCCTTCACAAACCACTTGTTTTAGTGAATTTTATATTTTTAATATCTAGTGTACCCTAAATTAGGTTCACAGACAGTGTAACTTGTTATAAACAACAAATAGCAGTTTTCACATCCAGAATGCAGCTGCATAGGTGAAACTATTCCTTTTCCTTTTGTCTGTTTTTTTTTTCCTCTAGATAAAGTAAACAAGGCCTCTAAATGTAGGTTCAGCCTTTAGCAACTTAAACTGTCCAAGAAAATAAAATCATAGAATCAC